>JAPDSC010016984.1:0-23946 GCA_026290005.1 Latrodectus geometricus | reverse complement strand
CAACAAATATTAAGAAAATAGATAATATACTAAATTTTGTAATTTTGATTATAGTACTAGAAACATAATTAATAATTATATGAACTGATTGCAAATTTACTTATAATGCTATTTATTTAATTTTAACTCTGTAACATTCTGTTCCAATAGTCACAATGTTTAAGCGCCTGACTATTATTTATATCTGATACCATACGAAGTTCAAATCACTGTACCTGTTAAAAATATACTTTTAATTTAGTGCTTCACTTTAATTTTTTGTGGTGTCAATGAAACAAAGTGTATTCAAAAGGTCAGATAATATTTTCGCAAATTATTGAACATCTAGGCAAAATATAAGTAAATCATGAAGCATTTCTATTCGTGGAAATTCTTACTCATTGCACGCATGCGCATACGCACACATACTCAAACTATATTACTCATTGTAAAAGACAAAATGTTTGGAAATATAATTGTTAGTTAGTAAAAAAAAAAAAATAACAAGTTGTATAAATAAGATAACAAGCTGTGTAGCTGTGAGATGGTCAACTATATGGAAATAGAACATTCCTTTCATGATAATGTCAAAGGACAAATGTCTAAAAATATAGCATAATATATAGCATAAAAAAAACAGAATAGCACGAAGATTTGCCTGTATGCATTAAATTTGCTGAATAAAATTAAGATACATTCAAACGATGTAGTGAAGAAAAATTTATAAAAAATCATAAAATTTTCTAGGAAATATCTTCTTTGAAATATGAAAAAGTGATTTATTTATATATTTGTGATTTTCGGGACATTTTTACAATGACTTAAAGATTATTAGAATAAGAAATATTCCTAGTAATTGCGATAATTTAGGTGCATTCCAATAATGAACTAAAAGCTGTCTGTAGCATACAATAAAAGATACTTACAATAAATACAATAAAGATACAAAGAAGATATTAAAATAGAGTTTGTTCTGAAGACAGAAGTAAGTGGATTGCGAAAAGTAAGGAAAAGTGTACTCATTTGCTTTACATTTTAAGATGCCTTTGTTCTTGTCGTATATAATGTGATTTCATGGAAGAAAATGGGATTTAAATCGTAAATTTCAACTATTTTCACAACTCAGTCTAGTTTATAAGTATAGAACTCTTAGTTTTATATGATTTAGTAAGATAAAAAGTTTACTAAGCTTATAAGTATAGATGGGAATACATTTTACAATTTTTATTATACTATATTTATCCATTCTTAAAGATACCCTTGCGGAATCACTTAAAGCATATTATATTAATATATTTTGGTGATTTCGCAATTGATTACTTCATTTTTTACAAATGCATTTTGTATGAATATAAATGAACTAGCCATCATACAATGCTTCTACAGTGCACTTGTGTATATTATGACCAAAAAAAAAAAAAAAAAAAGAAACATTTAAATCATTCTTGCTGATTCAAACTAACCATAAAGTGGATATTATTATTTATTTATTGCTTGCATTAACAATCAAATATCAATATTTAATGTGCTTTACATGCTACATAAAATAAATTTATCTTTACTTAATGATTCATAAGTATTTATTTTCAATAGCCTTATCAAGAGAGATATATCTCCATTAATATATAAATAACCAATCCCACTAAGATATTGGCCAAACTTTTCTTTCCAACTTCTCACTTGAGAGCTAATCCCACCGACAAATTTACTTGTTTTTGATGGGTGGACAAAATGATATATTCAACATTATTGGTGAAAAGGATTATTTGTTTAACTCACAGACCAACTATAAGTAAAATAAAGTGACGTACACATGATCAAAAATAAAAATAATAATAAATAAATAATTAAGAGGTAGAATGCAAAACGCAGGCTTCAGTTTCTCATAATAAAATATCTCTTAACAGTTAATTCAAAATACTATTTACACAATTATGTATTGTCATCAAATATAGCACCAAATCCTCCGTGTGGAATGAATAGTTCATGAGAAGTATCCTTACATAATATAATAAAAAAACAATAATAGTAAATGTTAAATAATATTCTTAATCATCGTGTTTAGTTTTAATAATTTTTAAGAATTGTTATTCATATATCATTTTTATATGATAGACTGAACAAACAATCTTTTACATGCTCTTAGTAAAATGATGTGTTCAGCATTAATTATGTATACTAATTCCTAGAAAAAGAAACTTGTTATATAAGTAATCATATTCAATATGTTTCTTTTATTTAAAAAAATGGAAAATGTGTCCTAAATTAAACATTATGTTGTGCATTACTCCTAATTTTTCCTACCAAAATACATATCCTGCATTATGTTTCACAAACATTTTATTCTAAATATTCTTAATAAAAAGTAAATTTATCTTATATTTCTTGAAGAAATGTAATTTTCTCAAATTTGAATCGAAAGCAAATTACCACTCACGTATAAAAATAAATTCAAAAAAGAATATTAAAATTATGCTTTTTAGTATTTTTATGTTTTTGTGCTATTTAGTTTGGATTTTAACATTTTCAATTCCCTTTGATTATCATAATTATATACAAAAACATATAGTAAAATTGATTTCATACACATAGATTAAATAAAATTTTGATATATAAAAGAGTTGTGGTGAAGCACTGCTAATTCTTAACTATTTTACATTGAATTAATAATTTTTGGAATTACATTTTATCAGATTATCATGATTTCAAAATAAATTAAAGATTTCTGATAAAATGAAAGAGGCTAATTAAATATAATTCCTGTAATGTTGTTTGACTATTTTTTCTTTTTTTCTTTTCCCAGTTGTTGTAATGTGTTTATTTTTGTTACGTTAAACATTTTAAACTGGAGTTGAATGCATTAATGGAAATTTAATGACTTCAAAAATTATTGTGTCTGTCTTTAATGGCTTTTATGTATAAGGATAATTTATTTTAATCATTTTTTTGAATAAATTATATAAAAAAGTTATTTTTTTAAAGAAAATGTATAGATTCTTTAGCTATGGTATATATAAGTCCATTTTCAAAAAACTCATTTTTTCCATTTAAATTTTACTATGGATAGATGGTGAAGGAAGAAAAGTTAAATAAAACATTTTACTTATTAAAAATTTCAATTTCTCATATTATATATGCATTGTACCACAAATTTAAAAATAGAACATTTTTTTTTATCCTATGGGAAATATTTTTGTTTCTGGTCTAAAATATGTTTGATAGAATTATTAACAGTAATCTAATCAAAAATTAATCCAAACTAAATGAAAGTACTTCGTATTTGAACTTTTTGGCATGAAGCATTTATATGTAAGGACATAATACATACAAGTATAAAATCATGACAAAATTTATCTTTAACAGTCAAAAAATTATGTAATTGTAATATCACAATACTTTTATTAGTAGAAAATTAATCATTATAATAATTATATTAATGGAAGCATTCTTACATAAAATTATTTTTTTAAAATAATTTCTTCATTAGTTTTTGTGTTAAATTTTAAGTAAAATGTTAAAATACAACAGTTCTATGCGAACTTGCAATATTTTAATTCACTTCCTAATTTCCATTTCCTGATCAAATAAAAACATTAGGAATAATGTTTAATTTCTACATTTTCCTTTTTAACCACCTTAGCGCCAATTTTGATGAAGTACTATAAGCTTCATAAAATTATTATTTATGAATCCCTCATTTTTTGTTCCACTTTATGATATTTTTATTCATTATATTATTTGCACTTCACTAGCAGATTTGTTTAAACTTTTACTTTTGAAAATAATTGGAGTCTATTAATAAGAAAATATTTTTTTATATTATATATTTTAACTTTTTTTATCTCTCGAAAGGCACATCCTCATAATGAAGCTTCCGAATTTACATGTTATTACTGCTTGCAACATGTGAATACGTTCCTCAATTTATGAAAAATTACTTGGAAAAAGTAATATTTAATGTTTTCCTATCATCATCATTTTAATTGGTCAGCCAGCCCAGCGAAGTCAATGCCTTCTTCAGAAGATTTCTCTGTGGCGACATCTGAATAATCTTTTTACCTCAGTTATGTACCTCAGTACCTCAGGTCTTCACTGAATTAGACAATATAACCATGGTCTAGTTTTAATAAATCTAAATTGTAGAAGCTGTTTATAGTGTTACCATCCTAAATTCGAAACACATTACATATCCAGTTCATTGTATTTGATTTTATGCTTTTAACAATATCAAGTTGTTAATAACTCCTATTGATTATTCTGAGTTAAATCTCCAAAACAATTATTGTCCCCCTCTATAATACTAAGAATACTCCTCAAAATTTTTTCTTTCAAATACCACAATAGTATTTTCTTCCAACTTATACATAGTCCATGTCTCAAAAATATGATAAGGCGGACATCCCAAGAATTTTGTAAATTTAAAGCTTTGTATTTCTTGAAAAAAGAAAAGAATGTAGGTTTAAGATTTTTCTCTTTAGATGGAAAAAAATGCCTTATTTGCCAAAAAACAATTAGTTTTTTATTTCAGGAAATATTCTGTTGTCACTAGTAATAACTGAATTTAAGTAAGTGAAACACTTTACTGTTTAAAATTTGCACAAACCAATTTCAAGTAAAGATTTGATAGTCTGTTCCCATGGAAGATTTCTAAGAGAATATATTTTGTGTTCCTTTCTTTAATAACTAAGCCCATTCTTCTTGTAGATAGATTGTGCAATTCTTGTACAACAGAAATTAGATGGTACATTTTCCAATATGCAATAAAACAATTTGTAGAAATTTTAGTCTCACTTATTAAAAAATATATTTTCATACATGTATTATTATTTTTTGCGAGCATTTTGTTCCATAATATAAGAACTGAATCAGATTAAATAGCAAGAATCAATAGAGAATATTTTTAAGTTATTGCAGTAAACCTGCTATACAATTCCTTATGCAATATTTTTTTTAAACTTCAGACGGTTGATAATATCAATAGCTGAATTAGCACTCTTCCTCTTTTTACAATGACACACACTGCAGCAGTATATCAATTCTTAGGCGTTATCAATTTTTTGACATGCATTTCTTTCATCATGATGGTCTTCGATTGAGTTAAGTATCAAACTAGTAGTCTAACGGCGAAGAGATTGACGCCTTTTCCCAGCAGGCTATCACATATAACGTTATTTGTATTTGTTTCCAAATATTATAAATCTTTACGAACAAAAAAAAAATGCTACCAAATACCATATTATTTACAGGGAAAGAATATCTGTAAGTTATAAAAATAGCAGTATAAAATAAAAAAATTCTAGCTATAATGTAACATGAAGAATAATTAATTTTTTCAATTTAAAATAATTTAAATCAGTGGAAACCGGTTTCATTAATTTAAGTTGTCAAGCCTCTTAAAATTAAAAGCAAATTAAATAAAGATCCAGAGATTTTTAATTAAAATATCAAATACATTAAACATATATATTTCTTCTCAAATTTAAATATAAAATTTAAAAATATTGATTTCAATTAAATAGTTGATTATTCATTTTATCTTATCGATACTCTTCGCATAATTTTAACTTTACCTATCATTTAAAAATTTGATTGCTTTAGTGCGCATTACAAGCTATTTTTTTAATTCAGAATATTTCTAATCATTCTGAAAATGCTTTGAAAAGAAAGTTTTATAAGTAAAATCATTTTAAAAATTTCTATTGGGTAAAATAAAAATAACATACAATTCGTATTTCTCTTCTCAGATTTTGATGATGCTAAAAGAAAGGATTATTTTTGTAAAATTAAGAATAGTAATAGTAAAAAGAATAGTAATTTTATACAATTTCTTTTCTAAGTAGTAGCCAAAAAGATAAGAATTTTCATTACTTATATTTACGTTCGTTTTATGATGTCAAAAGTTAATGAATTTTGGTACACACATAAAAATCGAATACATTGTATGTAATATAAAGAAAATGCATTGATTCCATGAATAGAAAATTTTGCTGATATTGTATTTGATATTGATTGTTGAAAATGAACATTAATTACCATAGCAACAATAGTAATATTTCCCATTTAAATTACTTTTTCAAATCGCATTAGATTCTCGCAAACGTTTCACCAATTATGTAGCAATATATATGATATTATGTATCTATTTTTCTATTGTATATTTTATATAAATATATGAGTTTTAAATGGAACGCTGTGATGAAATCAACTTTTAAATTTCATGCACCAAAGATAGTTCCATCGATTTTACTTGATGGCCCCACCACTAGTACATCCCTAGACCTCTTGAAGCAAATGTTTCACTGCTGCACTGACATTAGATTGATACCACGGTCATTAACTCCCCTCTTTCATTAGATTTACCTTCTTTTAGAATAATGAACAGTTCTAAATTACGTATGCTATTTTAAGGAAACCAGCTTGAAGCATGGCTACCACCTTGAAACTGTCACACACTTACTTATTTATTGATGGTGGTTTTAAGTCTCTAAGGAGACAATAAATTTCTTTTAATGATTTGATGGATTAGGATGTAAGATTTTTTTTTGCAGATTATTATATGGTATTTTGGGAAAATAAAAATGCTTCTAATTTTATCCTTCTTTGTAAGGTTTTGAATTATTTATTACATTTATATTAAGAATTTTCATCAAGATTTTTGAACGATTCTTCATGGAAAAATTGAATGATAATTCTATGTTGCGTATTTAAAAGAAAGTTTCTAATTTTTATGAACTAAGATAAAGAAAAACATAGAAAACTTGCACACAATAATCAATAAATCAATTTTTGGTCTAAATAATTTTGATAGTGTTTTTTTTAATTAAAAATTATTTATTCCTTTAAGCCTATTATGGAAACCAAAAGATGACATAAATTATGTTTTAATAAATATTTATTATGATAAATAAATTATATAAAATTATGTTATATATTTTAAATTAAGTTGTATTGAAATATAAACTTGAAGATACAATGTATTAATATTTCCAGTATTCTCCCCTTCCGTTTTGATGTGTAAATATATGCATTAAATAAAATAAATTTTTTTATAATTGTTAAATGTCTAAAAAATATTGTATTGCTCTTAACAAGAAAGTATATCAATTTCATTTATATCTAATATGAATTTAAGTTAAACCATGGCGTTGAGAGTAGTATAATAAGCAGTTTAGCTTAAGTTAACTTTTCTTTACTTATTTATACAATTTCATACAAACTATAACATTGACACACAGCTTTCAAAATTTTCCCGTTAAAGCCTAATATACAGTTACTTTACGAAATCTCGAACTTTCTTTCGTAATAGCAACACTTAATATGAATTCAGGCTTCTTTTAGCTTGGCAATGTGAGATAATATTTTGAAATAACTGCAACAATTTTATAAAATAAATATTCTTCGAATCTTTATTTATTTATTTTTTTGAAAGATACTTGAAATAAGAAACAACACAAAAATCTGGAAAGTTTGTGGAGATTGTTCAAGTAACGAGATGTTAAATTCAAATATTTAAGTGATCAAGCTCGTTTATAAATTCACGTTAAAGAAATATTCGAGCTATAAAGATTGATTTTAATTTAGATTAATTTTATAGAGAGTAAAATATTTTACACGATGGGCAAAAATTGGAATGTGAGCACCTATGTTTAACTTAGTTTGTTTTATTACATTGCATGTTAAATATATATCGAGCTACCGTAATCAATAGAATAATAAATGTATTCATATTTGTTTACTTCTAAGCTAGGTCAAGATAATGAATACAACTTAAATATGGAAGAGTAATTTTCATATTACAATCTATTATTTTTAGAGAAAATAATTATTTTGCACTTAAATATCTCTGAGCAAATTTAAAGAACGAAACTTTTAAATTACATCACGCAAGCATTTTTTTACTTTAATTTATATATTTCAGTATCCAGTTTCCAAAATATCTTGCATATCTCACGGAGAACCTCATTTATTTGAATTTTTCACAACTTTAGATTTTATTACTGGTAATGAGATGAGCCATTACCGACAGAAAGATTTGGATTATTTTTTATTATTTAACCAGAAAAAGCTGCTCAGAATATAAAATGGTAGAAACCGGAAGCTATTAGGTTTCTTTTAGAAAAATGGGAACTATCCATCGATAAAGTAATGTTACTATATGTACCACCTTATATAATTTTGAAAAAAAATCAATTTAATAAGTTTAATCAAAATGTTTTATTATATATTTTAATGGCTTTTAAATATCAATTAAAGCAAATGTTTTATTATATATTTTTCAAAATATATTTTAGTGTTTTAAATATATTTTATGCGTTTAGAAAAATATACATTGCAATTTAACAATATGACGTAAAATAAAAAATGAATTAATCTAGTCTCATAAGACTATGTGATAATTTTGTTAGATATATTTATATCTAAAAGTTATGTATAACTATTATTTTGTTGGATAATTTGTTTGATAAGTTTGTTAGAAAATATAATATGCTATGTCCCGTCAAAATATTTTGATTTGGTATCAAATTTTGAAGCTGAGTGACCACATTCACACACACTTTATAATTTTCGTTATGTTTAAACTTTTATGGCTTAACTTTATTTTTTAATTTAAATACATTTAAGATTAAAAATTCGTGATTTAAAATTTGAATTGAAATAATGCTTTTATCTATTAGTTTTAATGAAGATATAAGTTAGCTGTGTTACTCTGACATATTATGAAAAAATATATAATATGCACCATTTGGTGCCAAATATTTTTAATAGACATTGTTGATGTGATAATACATAAATAACTAGAAATACTTGCCACATTAAAGATAAATTGGGATGTTTAGCATCGACAATAATGACTGCTCAGAAGACATAATATAAATGCTTTTTTCGACAATTAAACTGTGTTTGTTGCTGCACTATATTTTTGGATGAATCATGATTTACCATGCTACTTGATAATGAGAATCTGGCATTGAAAGTCTAATAGTGTGTAACATAGTCAATCTATAACAGAACATAGCCAAATGTTATGGTCTCACTGGTAAAAGCACTCTGGTTTGGATAGATATAATTTTGAATAACTCACAAAAAATTTTTTATTACAGATGTGCTATAATGACGACGGTTTGACATAGGAATTTATTCTTGTAAATTATTTTGTTACACTATTCTGCAAGGGTTAGTCTTTTTACATTTTGAGAGATAATAATACAGGTCCCCATAGACCTATTATCATCGACAACAAGTATGGGAAGGAAATGATGCCGCATATGGATTGACCGATATATGCCCTTAAATTTAATGACCTTGAAAAATGTATTGATTCTTAGGATATACTATAGGTTACACATTTTAGAAGTCTAGGAACTCTTAAAAATATAGAAACTGTTCTAAAAAGAAACGCTGATTACGTAGTTTACAGATGGCTTTTGCCTTCATAGAAAACATAATCAAGGGATACACGAAATAAATGCGTGAAGTATGCTTCAAGACCCAAATAAGAATTTTTTGTTCGTTTTAAGTTTAATTTTCTTCTTGCTTTTAATTACCACGTGTAATAATTTCGTCATTTACAAGTATTGAATTTTATTTTCCATTTCTTTGTTTAGATTTATGAATAAAAATCGCTATATTCGCTATAATTCTGTATCAACCTGTTAAGGTCGTGTTTCCATCTTTTTGTCCTAAAGAAAGATAAAAACATGGCTTTAACAGCCTTGGAAGTGAGTTTATAATCGTAATCTCTATGGCAATTCACTATTGTACAAGATTATCTCCAATGAATTAAAGAACCACATCAGAAAATCACCAGTAAATCTTCAGTTCTAGAGCTATAAAAACAATAGGGAGAGAGAGAAAGAAAAAGATTTAATATAATTAATATTATAAAACTATGAGAATAGTATTTGTGCTTGTTTACACGCATTAATATTATAATCCTCCTGAAATTTTATTTTATACAATTCAGATCGCGCATTATTAACTCTGTAAAAGCTTACTTATCAATCAATCAATCCAAATTTTTGGAAAAAATATACAATGAACTCCCATTACTAACAGAACATTTCTGTCCATGTCCGTTCAAATTAAAGATAATACATCACAGGTTATAAGCTTCGAATTGTTATAAAGAGATTTTCTTCAAATAGTGATTTCCTAGTTCTAAACACATCATCTAGCCTGCAGAAGGCTATTAATTTTGATTATAATTCTTTCCGGGCAATTTGTTCGATAAAAACAGTAATGTAGGAAAAGAAGTGAAATCTTCTATACTACTGGGATCACCTTCATTGATTTCCAATAGTCTAGAGCAGTGAGAAATTTTTCTTCATTTCTTGTTTGAAATTTTTTTTTTCAGTTTTTGTTATTTCCGTTGGGTTTTCTCGGATAAATAAGGTTTTTATTACGGTTTCATTTTATCTTATACTTTTGCCAAATCAACTCTTTAGGAAATAAAAATTTTTCAATGATTTTTACAAATCGAACTTTTCTGAAGTTTTATGATTTAAAGATTAAATTGTGCAACAATGTTGCTGTAATTTATAAAAGATATTTTCTTTCATAGAAGTATCCTTGAATTATATTTATTAAAAGCAAAATACCTTTAAAAATATTTTAAAATAAATATACTCTAGAAAGTAGTTTTTTAAAATTAAATGTTATTTTACAAATTTAGTTTAAGTTATTATTATAAATTCAATGTTTATGCAAATTAAAAAAAATTATAAAAATATACACTTATTTAGATGTAATTAATTTTGAACATTGTTTATCGATATTTATCTTAAACACACACACCGACATGTATATATATTCTAATTTATAAATTCTCTAACTATGGTAATTTTTAAAGGAGATTTTTTATTCAAAAATTGTGAATTTCACATAATGAAGCAGGGATTTAATATCTATTTTTCTCTCTTTTCATTGCAAACATTTTAAAATTTATTAAAATATAATTTTTACTTAATACTTTTAATAACAATATTTCTTATTGGCATCGAAAGGGAAATCATTTAATAAAATTTAATTAATATGTATTCAATGAGTTAATTATTATTCTTTTAAAGTAATTTACAGAGATGAATTTGTGCATGTTCACTCAATGTAATGTTAAAGACTCCTTGCATGTAATTACTGTGTTTGTAAATGTATTAAATGAAAATAATAATTTTATGTCATCTGAGCAAACATTGCATTATATATATATAATTTATTAATTTTTATAACTGATTTTTACAATATTATAAAATGATTGAACAGATTTTTTTTTATTATACTTCTGTTTCATCATTCTTTGAATAACTTGATCTGTCAAAAAATTAATTGAATGATTTATTAATTTTATTCGCTGATCTTTTTAATTTAGATTCATAGATGAGGTTGAAAGAAATGTAAGATTGGTTGCACCTATATTTGAAATCCATTAATTGAATCTTCAAATTAGATATGATTATTATTAATAAATTAAAGCTAATATAAATGCATTATTTAAAGTTAATATCTCCTTTCTGCTACAATTAAAAATACTGTAAAAGAGCATTTTTATCATTTTAGTTAAACGTTTCGCATTTGTTCTAAGTGGAAATGATTTTTCGGCCGTTATGTTATCGGAATTTAATTTATTACAATTTAAATCAATAATAGTTCCATAAATTCCTTTATATCCTTATATATTGATTTATGAGATGTCAGAAAAATAATGATTTTTCAATCACATTCTCTTCCATCTTCATCACATGTACTCCTAATTCTTTTTATAAAGGTATGTTTTATAGAGATTAAAAGAAAATGTGTATTCGGTTTAAAAATGAAAAAGATTACCGTTCACAGAACTTAGCAATGGAAATGAAAATTTCATGACAGCAGCTACCTTTCATTCTACGAAATGGTTATTTTCGTATACTTCTAATAATGATTTAAGTTATTTAATTAATTATATATAGATAAAAAACTGATTTTTAATGCTAGTTATCTGCTTGGAAAATGATGATAGTTGAGATAAATATTCAACTTTTATTTTTATCATATAATAATATTAAAATGTGTATAACAAAATCAAAAAAATTGTTTTTGTGTATTTTCTCTTTCTATGACATGATTTTACATTTTTGACTGTTTGTGAAGGAATTTTTAAAGTGAGCATTTTAATTAAATAGCTTTACAAAAATGAAACACATTTTAATATAATTTAGAAATATAATTATTTAATTTTGAAAATTGTTCTACATCAATAAATGAGACACAAAATGAACATTAAAGATTTCTTTTATAAGTATGAAATAAAATTTAAAATTAAATACTTTCTCAAAGTTTACTAAGCTGATACATATTATTAAAAATCAGTTTTTTATCGAAATATATTGAAGTATGCAGATATACGAAGGTAAAAATTTTACAGAATGTAAGATAGCTGTGTGTGTGTGTGTCATGTCATGAAACATTCCTTTCCATTGCTAAATGCTTTGAGGGGTAAACTTTTTCCTTTTCTCACCGAATACACATTTTCTTTTAATTTCTGGAAAACATTCCTTTACAATTGACGAAGATGAAAGAGAATGTGGATGAAAAATCATAACTATTCTTACATCTGATAAATCAATGTATAAGGATATAAAGGAATTTATGGAACTATTATTGAGTTAAATTGTAATGAATTATTCATTTATAGTTTTATAATTAAACGAGATGTATTATAATTAAACGAGAGCGTTCCTAAGATTAAGATGCATTAGAACCTTGTATTGATAACTTTTTGACAGGGTTAGAGCCACAATGACGTTGAATAGTAAAAACAGTGGATTTTAACTATGTTAATAAATTATAGCCTGCATAAATACAATAAATTCACTAATGTTCAAAGACTGGTTAGAATTTATAAAATTATCTATTATATGTCTATTATCTACATGTAAGGGAATTAACTATATTACAGGAATAGGTCACTGTATTATTAGGATTACTTTTAAAAACAATATTATGCGAATTCACTTTATTTTTTATTTTTTTAATTTACAAAATTTTTTTAAAAAATACATAACAAATCCAAACTTTTTGCTTTTAAATGCAGGCATTTCATTAATACAAAATTAATTTCGATACTTCTCACAAGTATAACAAAGGTGCTCCATAGACGATGAAATAAAGAAATATATAACGCTGTTAAGTTCCTCATGCTTTATAAAAGAAAATTCATGAGAAATATAAATTCATGTCTGCTGTTTGACCATCAATCAAAAGGTTCTGGATCAATAAGTTATGTTGCTCAGAATAAAAAAAACAAACATATTATCTATTTAATACCTACTTTGTTACAGTCAGTATCTTAAATAATTTCTAAACCATCAGATCATTAAAATAAAATAGACTATTAAAGATTTGACTATCAGACGTATGCATGGAAAATTTAGCTATAATGTAACTACACAGATAGTGTAATATTTAACAATGAAAGATTACGAAACGTCTACATCTTTATTGAAAACTAATTCATTTAAAGCATCAATATCTACAGTTGTATACCATGATTCGGTATGTATACCTCTTTTGTTTCTTACAGTTGAAAGTAAAGAAACGTGCCTTTATAATGTTATCTCGAAGGATAACAATTTTGTTCATAATAAATTTAAGTAAAAGATTATTATTTTTATTAGATCGTATGTTTCACTTATTTGTATCACCGATTTTAAAAGTATACTTGAATTGAAACATATTTAGAATTTAATTAAAGACATATTAGAACACTGTGAAGTGCTGCAGATGCTTTAGTAAATAATTTTAGTTTTTTTTCTTATATTTTAGGATGTTGAACTGGTTTTGAAATTTAATTTGTAATTTTTCATACCATTAAATATATATTTTATTCTGTTTTGCATTCAACTTCTGTAACTTAAAAATATCATAATTATATATTTATGACTTGTTTTGATTCTAATAACTGATAAATTTGTATTCGGATTTTTATGTATGTTTTTATTAAAAAACAATAAATACATACATAGAAATTAGAGTACAAAAATATAAGCACATGCATTTATAACAAAAGTAATTTGTTATATTTTCTATATTTCATCCATTTGTATCCTATTATATCCATTGTCATCCTATTATATCCATTTGCTATATTTTCTTTAACAGTAAATTTACAGGAATTTGAATAGATTACTTCCGTTTCTTAGAAATTTAATAGATAGAGCAAAATTGATTATTTCTAATAAACACGAGGAAAGACAAAATGCATGGTAGTTTATCTTTTATTCAATATTTCATTCAGAATAATTTCAATAACAGATGTTTATGAAATGAAAAACAACTAATTTTAGATGGAAAATAACAAATGTTCCTTGAATACAAAACGATGAATTTTGTGGAATATTTTTGTAAAAAAAATAAATATTGTCTGTTTTTCTGTAGAAAAAGGAATATCAAAAACAATATCTCAATATAAATAATTAATTTTTCAATGCAGCTAATATATTTGGAAAAAACAGAAAAAATGAAAACATTTTTATCATTTTATTTAATTCTAAAATTGCTATTGGTGACCCTGTTACAATTAAAGACCAAAACGTCCTTAAGCAAGAAGCTGCTTCATGAGTTGGTGTTTGTAGAGACACTAACTTCTTAGGTACCTAGTTAAAGAAGTTGGGAGGTTTCTGATGTAAACACTTAGTGAAGTCCACGGGGAAATGACTTTGCTACTTTCGCAAATCGGTTTGCTTTGCCTAGCAGTTCGTTTCTGATTGTAGTGTCGATAATTAGGTTATCGGAAATTAAATAACGATTTTCTTCTTTTTCGAATTATCTAAAGGAGTATTTATTTTCAATTACTTGATTTAAATATTAAAAAAATCATCATTTACATTTGATACTTTAAAATTATTAATTTAGAATCAATCATGGTAATACATAAATTATTTTTTTTTATAAATTTTCATGAAATTAATAGAAGGTTAATTACCATATTCATTTAATTAGCTGCTAGGAAACATATATATATATATATATATATATATATATATATATTATATAATGTATATAATATTAGGAACACTGAACATAATTGAAGAAAAGAATGCTATAACCACCTTATTCATTTTTAAGCTTTGCTTTAAGCATGCTTAAAGAAGAATAAAAGATTTCAAAAAAATTATTCCTTGGTTTAGTAAATGAAAAGTTAACACTCATGACGTTATATAAACCTTCATCCTAATTGAATTAGGATATACATTTTATCTAATTTTAAGCAAGCAAATCTTTTTATGAAATGTTTTGGAAATGAAGGATTTGCATTCTGTTATTTGTTTCTTTTGCCAAAATATGTAAAAATGATCATATAAAAGTAAATTTTTTCAATTTAAAATATTACAGCAAGAATAACGCATAAAAATTATAAACTCATTTTGGTCTTATTTTTGTGTTGCGATTAATAACTGCAGCCTAAGAGCTTAGGATTGAACAAAAACAGAGTCGAATTGTCTGACGTAAATTAATTTTCCTCGGCGTAACTGCTTGTTTGAAGAAAACATTAACGTTTGATATTTGACGGTTTTCTTTAAAAATTGATCGACTTTAAAAACATTTTTATTCATTCAGTTTTCTTAAGTTGAAGAATAACAGAATTTTAAACTGGCGCAGTTCTAAGCGAAGAATCATTATTTTCCCCTGGGCGTTGCTGCGGCTGGCCATTAGCCAAGAAACACTTGACCCGGTTTAAAGTTTCGTAAGCTTTCAGAATAAGGGTTCAAGTTTCTTTTGTAGTGTTTCGAAGGATTTAATGAACATTTTTCTCTCCTCTTTGGCAAACAGAAGCTGATCATTTCGCTATTTCCTTAGAATGACTAGAATAATTTATTTTTCTTCTTTTTCGACTTGCTGGAAGGAAAAAAATATGAATGATTCTTATGGCAGTCCTTTTCAAAGCATATGCGAAAAATTAAAACGTATCAAAGTCAGGATTACTCATGAGATTTTACAAGGCAATTTAAAAATTGAACAGGGAAAATAAATTTCAAATGTTACCATGGAAACATTATATGTTGTTGACTTATCAATAAATTTTTTTGAATATTTTTATCAGTCCTATTTTTATTAAAATTTATTTACAAGAAGGTTATACATGAAAATTAAAACAGAAAAATTTAATTTTGTATTTGGGCAATCATAATATACTAGTGTGCTTTGAAGGAGATTAAAAATAAATATTTATTAATAATTGGTACCTCTTCTTTTACGGTATTACATTTTTTATCACAATATTATATTGTTTTTATATTCATAAATTAACAAAACGATATACATTTCTTTTCATTGAATGATTATTTTGAAATTAGAAGACTGCTCTTGGAATTACAGAAAAAGCAATTCCTTTTGTCAAATTATTCTCAATTTTATTTAAATGCAAGTTTTAAAATAAGAACGCATTACAAAGTACTATTTATAAAATCTGAAAGAAATTAAATCGATATTTTTAATATTTAATTTAAATATGAAAAACAATGGCTGATTAAGCTACTTGAAATCAGGTTGTAATTTATGGGATAAAAATTAAGTGTTTAAGTAATATAGCTATCTACTGGGTATTATTTAAATTATAATGGTTTCTATATCATTACACAATATAAAATATTTTCTATAATGATATTAATGTTATAAAGAAATAAATAATTTATTAAGTATGTAAAGATATATAAACATCTCTTAAATTTATAGATATTAATAAGTTCTTCATATAATGCAGTTCATTTTATGTAAATGGCGATAACAAATACGAAAGATGATTCAGAAAACTCTTACTCAAATGAATGATGAACAATCTTGATTAAGTAATCGATACATAATTAATTATAAAGAATATTACAAAATACACAATATCTTACATTCACTTTTGTATTACATCAACATTAATAATAGTTTCAGAAAATAATCTCACGTACGTTTTCTTAAAAGTTTGGCCATGAACTTTGTTTCGTAAGTTTTTTACTTTGCTGATAGTCAAAATAATTCATTATTTGTTATTCTAACATTTCTATAAGTATATGAGTCAGCTGTCTTCACATAAGAACATATGTTTACTTTCATGCAAACTGATTGTCTTTTTCTTAAGTACCAATCAGGCTAAATTTATTGCTCGATGGTACTGCATTTCCTATACATTCAGGTTCTCTCATTCTTTTGGAAACTCCAGATATATCTTGAGATTAATAGTGTGGTATAGAGTGAACCAAATAGATCTAATAACAAAGCCTTAATAGTAAGAAACACAATAAGAAAAAAAGATTTTCATGAATCGAATAGCTCACGCAATGAGAGAATTAACTATTCTCTGTAGCGGTGGATTGAGAAAATGTCTGTTTACCTTTATGGCCTCTAACAAAGAGAACCTGGATTTTCTTGCGAGAGTTTATATTTGAAAAGAAATGTTCCGCAGATTTATGTAGGAGAAATATTTTGACCAATAGAATTCTTGTTTTGAAATAAACATTGAAGAAGAAAATAGAATCAATAGTACTATGTACTTTAGGAATCATATATTGAATTATTTCCTTATTTAGTTTAAATCTGAGTTTCATTAAATTAAATTATTTTTAAACTTTAAAACATTTTTTGATTTGAGTAAATTACCCATAGAAAAAAAATTGAATTTGTGGGTAAAAGTATGCAATAAATATAATGTGATATTATATCAACTTTAATTACATGTGTTTGATCAGTAAAATTGACTAAAGTATCATATATGCTATTTGAGTACATGGTGATTTTACATGAAATTTAAATTTTACTTTTTCTTATAATGTATACTGACTATTCAGTAAATGACTAAAACAATAACTTATTTTTATATATTAGGACTTGCTTTGAATAATTGTAATTACCTTATACAAAAAGCACTGAAACATGATTTTTATAAAAAAAATATTAAAATAATATACTGTATCTATTGAAATTGCTACATTCAGAAAGCAAAATACAATGGCCTTAAAGTTTATATGACCCTAAAACGATGGTGTGATTGGAAAATGATTATATTTTCAATAAATTGATATAAAATAGACTGTGGTAGCAATATTTACGTTTAATTAGACTGAAAACTATGCAGCTTTTCTCTAAAATCTAAAATAATTTGAACTTTGATGCTTGGTAAAAAACTGTTGGACTGTTTTGTGAAAGTAGAAATGCCATTTTTCACTGTTGTAGATGTTGAACTGAAGTATACTGGATTATGGTTTATCGAATACTAGTTTTATTATATAAGACTGTTGAGATCTCAGCAGTCTGCTATCAAGAGCAGCGATGAAGATAGAAATGTTACTCACATGGTCTTAATATGCTATACATCAATGTCACAAGAGTTAATTCAAAATATAATATTGCTTGAAAGAATATGCCTGAAGGTCTTAGTGACGTTTGCAACAGAATGAGTTATCAGCAAGGTGTCCATGTCTCTGGTTATAGTTAAAGTTACTTCAGAGACGTTCTGTTGTACGCTTTATGCCTTTAATGGTGTATCATACGCTTTTAATGATTTGTACAATGACAGATTTAATAACAGAAATTCCATGATGTCTAATTTGAAGAATCAGGAATCTTTTTATAGAATCAATATTCTCGAAACCACATAGGCAAGATCGTAAAAAATTTATTTTTATAAGTGACTTTGATATCGTACAACTTCATCACTTATAGTGATGGAATCAGATAACTAGATTCATGTTCTGAAAACAGATGTTCGAAGTGATGTCACTCGTAATAATGGCTGTTGTTTTAAGCTCCATGTTATTACTCTTTATTATGAGTAATACCATGCTATGGATATTATTAGTGCCTTGTGAGACGCTATATTTTTGTAAGATAATGCATGACGATATATTGGGAGTATTTTTTGAATCATTATTTACACAAAAAATTCTCGATTATTTGCCTATCAAAACGTTTTCTTGATTTCAACTCAATAGAAAACATTTGATAAAAGGATGATGAAAGACTGTTTCTCCAGCACAGACTAGTCATTACAATCCATGAACTTTGACAAAGCATTTTAGCTCATTAATAGCTGTACTTGTACATGTAGGCAACTTATGTACGAGTTAATTCTAAGGCTATGAATGCTGAAAGTGAATTTCCGTAGCTGCTTTCTCTGTCACTTTAATGTCCCCTTTAGCACAAAAAATCTATTTTGAACAGAATTTATAAATTAAAATCTATTAAAATATGCAACTTCTATATGAGAGTCGAATTTATGAGAACTGTGTAATTGATGATCAAAAAGCTGAGAGCATTCAGGTGTTTATTAGAAAATTTGTTTTCTTGACAAAACTTTGATACAAACTTTCAAAAAATGCTATTTTAAGTAATAAATAATTATTACTTAATTTTCGCTGATTCAGCCTGAAATAAACCTGGGAGTCCAAAAACAGCGCTTGTAAAATATATGTGAAAATACATCTGACTAAGATGAAAGAGAGATTTTTACCATAAACTGTTACTATCAGTTATATGGTTAAGGTCAGAGAAGCATTGGAATTGACTGAGTATTATTAGCTATATTAAGGTTTTATTACATAAAGATGAACAAACGGTGAAACATAGAAAGTAAGAGCGTTTTTTAAACAAACATTTATTAAGAGACTCATTGATTTGATAATGAGGACATCGGAGTATATGAATGAGAAATTTTCACATTAATTTAATCTGTGAGCATGTTATTCAATTTCCATTAAAAACAGTTATATCGTATGTAAACGTGGTAAGAATATAACTCTTTATTAAAAATTTGTAGAACGGAAAACCTAAATGAACTCAGCAGTAAGTATGACAGCAATTGAAGATAGATTTGGCATAAACTACTTCAGATTTATGGTTAAAATCAAGAAAAATAGGTTTCACTCCAGTCACAGTCAAAGATTACATATTCATATTAATGATTTCTTTTAATTACAGTTATTTTTTAAACGCTGTTTGCATTTTTATTTATTTTCCCCCTTTGCATAATAATAATATTGTCACAGCATTCCAGTGTTTTCAAATGCATCTTCTTACGAGATAGCTATATTAAGGGAACTGTTTACCAGAACAGGTGTCCGCCATGTTCTGGTAAATTCGTACAAACCACCATTTACGATACTCTCATTGTTATTTTTACGGTAAAAACATGTGAATACACGAGAGTTTGTTATAATGAAAAATATAAGGGATTTGATTCTGCTATTGCTACTTATGAAGAAATAGGTGTTGCAGGTGCTTACTGGCCAATTAGTCCTGTGGCGAGTTTGAAAATTTTATAGATTTCATTTACCGACCTAATAATATCGAGTTATTTTTATAATACATGCAAATGTATTTCTCAGTTTCAATGATATATTTTCCAGATGGAAATATATGTGTATGCTACAAAAGCGAACAATTTACAAAATATTATTTTTTTTTTACAAAATATACTGTTATGTTCTTATTTAAAAAGGAAAAATTATATATCACTCTTTTAAGACAATTTTAATTTCTCTTCCTGTCTGGAAATTTTCTTCATTCAAAAAATAATTAATTTTTTATAATTGATATTATTTCTGCAACTAATCCATGTTATTCAAATTATCTTGAAAAAACCAAAAATATATATCATTTTCTTTGATTATACTTCATAATTTTCAACCAAAATGAATCTTCCCCTAACAATGAAAAATGCAAAATTAGATGCGAGCTGAAGAAATGCATCTGTCATATAAATTTTATTTTGTCGGGAAATTTAATCCATTTCCCAGCCACATTTCCAAGAAGACTCACTGATATACGAGTTTTGTTACGGGATTCATTTTCATGTACCTGTCCTCAACTACTTTTATAAATATTAATATGACTTCTCACTTTCTTAATTTCTTCATGAAATGTTTGAGGAAAATTAATTACATGGTTGTTCATTATTTAGGATTTTCTATTTTAACAATTTTGTTCATTTTCCATTGAAATTAATTTTAGCTCACAGTTTTGTTCATGAAATTGAAGTGAACAAAAGTGATTATATATCTTTTCAGTCTTTGCAATGAAAAACTATAAAATAACTTTTATGAATTATTTTTCAGCAACAAATCATTTAAAAGTTTTAATAATTTGATATTTTTCTATCAGGATTTTCACAAAAAATGTAAGCATTAAGATATAAAGATTTAACAAGAAAAATGTAAGTATACTCATTTATATCGCATGCGATTGCATCATTTACATTGCACGATATTGCCATCATTTATATTGAAAGCGAAAGCCATAAAAATAATTTTGTGTTAAAAATGGAAATCGAATGCAATTGCTTCATACTTCATACAACTGTCAGGAAATTTGAAAATCATTAACATCTACATTCCTGTATTTCTTCATTTTACTTTTATTGGATTATAAATATACATGGCATGTCATATTGTACAGTTTAAATTTGGTAAGTATTACTATTATCCTACATGTGTCTGTATTTATGAATTAGAAAATGTTTCATTTTTAAGACATTAATGACATTTTAATTTTTTAATGAACGTTTTTTCATAATGTTCTAGTTTATTTTTGACATTTAACCCTTTTACTTTTACATTTTCACGCATGCTGAAATAAGATTTCTACAATAATCATTTGTCACTTGTTGACTCTCAGGTAAACTAAAAATAAAGTTTAATTCCGGGATATTCACAGACCATATTATTTATGGAATCATCTATAAATGAACAGATTTAAGCTCAATCACGTTGTATTTATTCTCTGTTAGATTATGGCTTATCAGGTTAAGTTCATTAAGAATATTTGAAATTGAGTAATAGTGCCTTGTAATGATGTTTTTTTTCAGTCACTAATAAAGCGATGTGTTCGAAAAACCAATTTTTTTTCTAAAAATGCATTTTGTTATTATCAGTGCGCTTCTTCAATATATTTTCTTGATAAGAGATAGTTCCTTGGAAATTGATTTATTTATCCCTTCTTATCCTAACATTGAAATGATGTCAAGAAAAATGAGTATTGTTTCTAGAGAATGCTTATATATTATCTGGAAAAATGTAAATTTGTAATGGAAGGTGTGACGGATATTCTGCAACAGAACAAAATCAGAAAATTAGGAAGACGTAGCGATAGTGACAACACATTAACTAAAAACAATATTAAATCATTAAGTATATCTTAGATAAACATAAAATGAAATAGCTAATTTCTTTTTATGTTCTTTACTAATCAGTTTTTAAGAATAACATAATTAAAATATCTAAATGAATTTAATGCCAAATACAATTTGATTTGAAGAAAATACATGCATTTTATGAGGCCAAAATAAAAAAAAATGTTTAATTGAGATTTTTTCTTTTTGTAAACGATATACTGACTTAGATTTTTTTAAAGTAACTTAATTAATTATTTTCTAAAAAAATACAATTTAGATCCTGACTTAAAATAAATTCCTTAGCCACATTAGGACAAGAAAAATGCCCACTGTTTTTTTGCTCAACGCCCACACCATTTTCCACTTAATTATATTGTCCATTTATCACGCAAATTGAGATCAGACAGTTGGAAATTGCTATCGGATGGGATCCAATTATATCGATCCTCTATGGGTGGAGCTTTGCAATCCACTGCAGACAAGAAAAGGTAGGAAAGAGATAGGAAGATATTTTATGTAACAGAGAACAGATGGCCTGGATAGGAATTACAACTCAATGGTTCTAAAAGTATAAAACTCAACGATTTGTAATTTATGCAATTATATATTTCTCAGATAATTTTGATTCTGATACAATGGAGGAAGGCTGGCCCTGTTTTCAAACTGCCATAATTGAATTTCACCGATTGCATCGGGAATTCATAAAGCAATAATTGAATAGAGAGAGAAGAATGTATGCGCTCATTTTCTTAATTCAACGTATCACGCTATGATGTACTCTTCCAATGGGCTACAGCAATGATAACAGAGCATTACCATTAAAAATTTATCATCAGGATTTAGAAAGGCTGCGTAGTGTTCAGTTTTAATGTGTAACGATTGGAGAAGAGAATTCATTGCTCAAGTTAGAATCTTTCGAACATTTAACTTCGAACACCACCAGGTCTAATAAATGGAATAAAATGTTATTGATAAACACAACTAGCATTCCATCAAGCACGCCATGAAATCGAATGGCATTGTCATGAATTTTTTAATACAAACAATCTTTTCAATTTAACTTCATCGATTGGTTATGGATTAAATCCTTTTGCTTATTTATAGTACTGAAATCTACATCGAAAACAGTCACACTTATTTTCTGTTACAGTATAATGATTAATATGATGTCAAAAAAGTGACGTAACTGGAAGCATGAATCTACCAGAAAACCAATACTTTCATATCGGTTTTCATATCAAGAGTAGTGGTAGATTGATTGCCAAGCCAGAGCACAGCAGTTGCAATAACGCTCATTTTATGTTTTAGTGGTTGATCTTATAAGGCGAACATGCTTTTTTAAACACGCTGCTGTATAAGTTATTTTTATGATTATTTTTAAAAATTTTATCAGTATACAACCAAATTAAATGCAATTATAAATACGTGATTTGTTAAACAAAAATATTTACATTACTTTTGAATGAAATGAATCACCAACAAAAACGATTCTTATATGACACTATTTATTTTGTCAAGATGAATGAGAGATTATCATAAAAGGCACTTGAAAATATTTTTATTTTGTGAAATTTTTTTTTCCTTTTGACTCATAAAATTGTTTGAAGCATAATGAAAGAAACAGGAAAAAATTAGAAACGTAAACTTTGAATCGATTAAATAACAAAAGAGAATCTATTTTTATCTCAAAAAAAACTAAGGGAATTTTTTTTATTGAAAATTCACGCTTATTTCACGCTATATTGATCAGAAAAATTCATACAAATATATTGAAAATTTCATTTTGAATAAAGAATTTAGTGTAACATACATAAAATGAAAGTCAAAGTTGCATTATTTAA
>JAPDSC010016981.1:0-19258 GCA_026290005.1 Latrodectus geometricus | reverse complement strand
AGTTCATAGAATTGAAGTGAAGTGGAAAGCCATTCCACAAATCGGAAAAGGCGCTAAAGCGTTTGTGTAGACCCGCATTATACTATTTTAGTGATTTGTATTGTAATTTTTCTGGTAGGATCCCCTTTAACTCGCCCGATTTGTTTACATTCTGCAATATCGCCAAATCTCGCTCTCCTTGGCAAACCCGAAGGGTTTGCCAAGGAGAGCGAGATTTGGCGAGGAGGTGTGTTCAATGACGTCAAACTGATCCTCCCTAAATAGGGAAGAACAGTTTGACGGGCAACGGTACGGGGATTCTACACAGCAAATTAATTAACTTAAATAAGCATAGTTTTAAAAAACATTAATTTAATAAATAACTTTTTATCTTTGTTATTGTCAATAATTTATTTTTATGTTATATATTATATATATATTAAATTTATATATATGCATAAAAAGAATAAAAAAAATTTATAAATACAAAAAGTGTTTTATTAATTAATACATTTTAATTACTAAAATAATAATTCAAAGAATTAAATAAAAAATGCAGAAACATATAAAAAAATAAATAATATTTAAAGTAATATTTAAAATTAATAAAATAATTGTTTAAATAATAAAGAAAGAAATTATATTATTTATTTTTTAATTCATATTATGTATTTAATATTGTAGAATATGTTTTTGTATTTTTAATTTAATTATTATTTATTTTATTAAAATTTAAAATGCAAATATATTATATAATATTTTTATATATTATATGATTGAAAAAATTAATATTTTTTTATTAAAATAAACATTACAAAGACTCGAAATATAATAAAAACATTCAAACTCCTAAAATGATTATTAAAATATTTATTAGATTAATGTCTTGAATTTGAAAATAATTCCAAGTGATGGACTAAAGATTAACTGTGTAAAAATCATTTGTTGTTAAATTTTCAATATACTACTTTTTATTAAGTCATATTAGTATTCTATTATTATGAATCAATTTGGTGAAATAGAAAGCGAATATAAATTTAAATAAAACTTTTTAATAGATATGACAACCTTTTCTTTGAAATTTTTTAAGGCATTCTACAATTCATGAAACTGCCTTTCATCTGATTGCCAATATGAGATTATTGAAGATGTAACATTATTGAATGATGTTCTGCTATTTGTTACACAATTATTAGTTGAATTGCATTTTTCTACTCGAAACTGAACAACCTTAGATAAAATATCATTTGTCATGTATATATATATAAAACAACAAATTATAACTATATTTATGTGTACAAAGTAGCTTAAACTGTTACGTTCAATTTATTCTAATATAAATGGAAGATTTGTTTCCATAAGCAAATTCATTACTTGAGTTATTTTTTAAATAATATTATAGTGTAGACAAATTGAAATTTACATACAATTAAATATAAAACAAAATAATCTTTATTATTTAATTTGACAAAAGCGCTATATTTATATGAAGATTGTCATTGATAAAAATTATTCCAATAAACCATGTAAAATCTAATTTAAATTTATATAATAATTCCATTGTTAACTCGTACTATGTATTTATGGAAATTTATTTTTTTAGTTGATAATATAAATCCCTGATTCATTAGTTAATCTGTAAATCACAATTAGTAAAATATTTTTATTAGCGTTTGAGACATGCTAAAATATTAACTAAAATTATTTTAACATATTTTTGTTTTAATGAATTAATTCAAATTTTTCGATGTCTTAAGAACTATCAGAAAAGTCTACATATAATATTTAGCAAAATATTGAAGTATCTTTTTAAACTTTTTATCCAGATATAAAATAAATATTTTAAATAATTTGAATTATATTAATTCAGTCGAAATTATTAGTTGCAGAAAAAATATAATTTATAGGATTTTCGAGTCTTAAAATAGGTTCAAATCATAAGAAAAGGAAAATTCCTAATTAAAAATAATTTTTCCGTGTGGTTGTGATAAAATTTCTAATTAAACAGTAGGGAAATTAGAAAATTAAAAAAATTACTAATGAAGTGAACATTACATGAAATTCTAGTTCTAAAGTATATTTTTAACTACATACACATATTTTAAATAACCTTCAGATACTTGTTTGTGATCTTTATATTTTTGTCCTTCACTAATGCTAAGTAACATTTTACTTGTATATGAAAAAGCAAAAAACTGGAAGACAAATATATTTGATACTTAAAAAGTTATAAAAATATAACTATGTTAATAATTAATTTTAAATTTATATAAGTAGTATATATCTAATTGTATCACTTAAAATTTGGAATTTTGAATTTTAAGACTTAAAATTTGGGAAGCTATAAATATTATACATCAAAGAGTTTTTATTGCTCACAAAAAGACATTAAATTCAAAAAGTGTCTTGAATTGGACCTCAATAGCAAGAAAAGGGTCCTCAGCTCGTAAACAAGATTATATCTCCTCTGTTGATGACTGCTCGAAGTTATGCAGTAAGGCAATTAAACACAGGAAGTCTGAGGGGAAAGGGCTATTGCAGGCGGGCAATAATTGTTTGAGAATTCCCAAAGTAAAATATTGGTGTGGAGTTTCTTGGACTTATCTTTGTAGGAGTGGGAATTGTGAGATGGACCACCCCAAAAAAAACATCTGTTCAGTGTAGGAATGTTGTAAAGCAATTAAACACAGGAAGTCTGTCGTTTTCTCTAAAAGACTCGGCCACTACAAGTGGACACGTTTCTTTCACGTCACAAGTGGACATGTCATTCACGTTTTCTTTCTTTCTTTTTTTTTTTTTTCTTTCTCTTTCTAATATTTACAAAAACATCTTCACCCTATGACATTATGAAGGTAAACAGCTTCAATATCGTGTGATGTGTTTAATTTCATTAAAACATTAATTATCTACTTATATATTTTTTTAATAGAATCAGAAATATTTTCACTGAAGCAAACGATGGAAATTACGATATAGAAAAAAAAGAATTTAAGAAATGTAAATGAACCTTTAGAATTAACTGATTCTGCTACAAAATCATATGTGGATAGAATTCATGAACATTTTAAACAAGACGTTATAAATTTATCAGATGCTTCTCTTATTCATTCACAAAATGATAACTATAATGCAAAACATAAAAGAATTTCAAATGTGTCAGATCTAAAAGATTTACATGATTCAGCTAATATGAGTTATGTGAATAAAATTGTACAAGAATTAGAACAAAAAAGTCTAATACATTCAGCTCAAGGTAGTTTTGATGCTAAAGATAAAATAATTGGCAATATGAAAGATCCTGTAAACGAAAAAAACGCTGTTAATAAACGCTACTTTGAAAACAATGCTTTAGTTTTAAATAAAAATGTATTTGATGCTAAAAACAAAAGAATAATTAATATCCCAACACCTACTGATAAATACGATGTGTGTAATAAATATTATGTAGACAGAAAAACACTCATTAATAATAAAAAGAATGATAATATATTAGTACGAGATAATGATGGATTATATGTACCTTCTTTAATTAAAAATGGTATATATAAATTTGGAAATGTAAGACTTCGAATGTTGCAAATCCTGATAAATAAAGACGTCGCAACAAAAGAATATGTTGATTCTCAAAATTTTTATGCTACTATTTAAATTATCAATTGGTAGTGATGGACAATCAAATAAAATAAAACCTTTCTTACATATAGAAAAAATAGATTTTCTTTGAAATCAATTTATAAAATATTTAGATATCAAAATATGTCAATTGAAAAACTTATCTCCAGATGAATTAAAATTAGAAGTATTATCAGATGGTAATCAAAACAATTTGAAGCTCTATATATGTATAAAAAGAATTGACTTTTTAAATCTAAATAAATGGCGCAAATTGATTGGATAGAAGTAGCTAAAAACCCTCTTACTGAGGATTTAATTAGAAATTTTCAAGATACTGTAGATTGGAAATTAATTTCAAAGTATCAAAAATTATCTGAACCTTTTATAATGGAATTTAGAGACTAGGTTAATTGGGAATATATTAGTGCATATCAACCTCTTTCTGAAGCACTTTTAATACTAAACGAAGATTTGGTTTATTGGGATACAATTTCAAGATATCAAACATTAGAAAAATTAGAAGATCAATAGAAAAATTAGAAGATCATGTAGATTGGAATAATATTTACACATACCAACAGAATTTATCTCCTGAATTTATAATAAGAAATTTACAAAAAGTTAATGATCGCTCTGTAATGATGAAAATACAACTTTCAGATGAAAATTTTAAAAAAATTTATAGACGAATGAAGCAATGGTATCTAGGTAAAAATTGTTTAAAAAAGTAATTTTTTATCTTTTTAAAAAAACACATACGTTGGCTTTTATCTTATCATTATTATTATTTTTTAGTGTTCATTTTTTCATTGGTAGGTCAAATTTTTTTGTTTAAATTTTAAAAATGAAAAATGCTCCATTTTTACAGTTTTTTTTATTTTATCAAAAAACAGGTATAAAACTTGCAAAATAAGTCTTATTTTGCAAGAAATATAGCATTTTTAGAGTGTCCTCTAGCCCCCCCCCATATACTACTTATAATATTACAAATGCAAAACATTTGCATATTAAAAATTCGAATCTTAATTGAGAATTGTAAATTTTGCCTAGCGTATTTATTCTTTTTTTTTTTTTAATTGATTAGATTTATTTTACTGTCAGATTACTGATTAGATTTATTTTAATAGACCCAGTGCTAAAATATTTTAAGAAAAGACAAATGTGATCTATCCAATTGAAATAATGTACATATTTATTTTTGAATGCTTTAATGACAATTGACCTGTATGATATCAACATACAAATCTAAGTAATCATAAATAAAATTAAACTTTCAAATTAAAAAATTACAGCTAGGTTTAATATGACTTGATATTTTTGTGTATTACTTATTTTAAAAGTGTAGAAAACCAGGGTTTCAAAATGTGGGGTTTGTTTTGCCTTTTGTACCAAAATTTTATGAAAGCTGCTACTAAACATTTAAGTATTTCAAACTCAGACACTTAAATTTTACTTTAAGACTCTTGACTCGTGAATCTCTAGTTTTAAAAACATTGACTTCCTTATTGTTTGTAAATATTTTTATACCTGAAAATTAAAATTTACTATTCAATTAAATAATACTTTTGCCTTATTTTTAAATAATGATTATATTCTTAAAAGAAAAGATTTATTATTATGATATATATTCCGAATATACGTTATGAAATATATATCACAATTAATTACATGTCGGTTCATTTTAGAGAATATAAATAAACCGGGCGTACTTATTATTTTACATTGTAAAAAATTCCATATTAAAATTGTTTTTGAATGTTATAAATCTGTTCAAGGAGAAAGAAAATAATTCATTGCGTAAACCTTACTTAATAACCTTAAAAAGTTTTCTAGAAAGGTTCCTTAAAAGGTTTTCTAGATTTTAAATCAGAAAAATTGATTTTTGATTTCAAAATGAAATTTATGCATACAACATTACTTTTTTTATTTAAGTTTTATAATTTTTGAAAACTTTGTTATTGTGAGTTATAAGACATCTCAACATTTAATAATCAACAGTTTGTTGAGTCTTACATAAGTAAAGTGTTACCTATAGGAATGGGAATTGAAAATAGGGAAAACAATTATTTAATTTCTTCATTTGGTTAATAAACTAGATTTTGTATTATAGCAAATAACTATTATTTATTATTCTCATTGAAGTATGTAGTCAAAAGTATAATATTCAAAAGGTTTTCCTAAATGCAATTGTTTTGATGCAAAAAATTAATTTATTTAACTTAAAATAAAATTGATTAAAATTTAAAAATAAATTTTTGGATATTTATGTTGACGTAAAATGATACAATATTATGATAAATAAATTAATTTAAAGTCCTCAGGATAAATATTTTTGAAATTTTATCAAATTTTTCTAAATAATAAAAATTATAAAATCATCAATATATCTAAAGGCACCTAAATAATATGATTTTTCATAATATTGTAATAATAGATTTGGAATATCAATTATTGGTTTCTTATTATTAATTACCGACGTATTATTTAATTTTATAATATTTTCTAAAATGATTAAATGAAAACAAATTTATCCAAATTAGTGTTACAGCCTCAGTTAACGTATTGGAGTTTTATTAGATTCTTATGAAATTTATGATTTAATGAAAATAATATTTTTAGTTTTAGATTGTGTTTTTAAGAAAAAACTAAAATTTTTTTGTAAATAGTTATTTTAGCAGAATTGTGTATTTTATGGGTTTTTGAATTTGATATTTCTTCATTTATAATTTAATTTTCTCTATATATTATAATATATAAAATATTATAGAATACTGTTATTTCGCTGTTCTATAATATATATTATATAATTATTATCTAATTGGGAAATGAAGAATCGAAATCGATTAATAATTCAGTTTTTTGTATTTACAAATGAATGATTCTAATGAAGAAATAAGTCACGAAAACAGGAAATATCAGAATTACATGAAAAAAATGACGTAGAATATTATATCCAATCATATTTTCTCATTACATTATTAACACCGCCTAGATCTTAACGTCATACGCTATACATACACCCTTTCTAGATAAACCAGATTGTAATTGTAATCCCTTCACTTGGCAATCATTTGGCGAGAATAGAGCGGATATTGGCGATATTGCAGAATGTAAACAAATCGGGCTAGTTTAAGGGGATCTCCCCATTTTTCTTATTGGTGACTTTATTGCCCTAAAAATTAAAGAAAATTGTAAAGATGGCCAGCAATAGTGAGAAAACTACTGAAGTTATAACACCTGAGCATGCCGTTATTATACCTCCCGTTCCAACTGCTAATTCTATAATGGCGTATGTTGAAGCTGTTGCTACAGTTATTGGCTCTTGTCATATTCATAGCGTTTTCGAAGATCGTGATTGTATCAAAATTTATCTCAATGATAAAAAATTTGTGGATTTTCTTGTCAACACTGGCATTTCTATATTGGGACGACGTGTAAATGTAGATTATGCTATACCTAGGGCTGACAAAGTTACCTTAACAAATGTTGATCCCATTATTCCTGACAGTATATTGATGCGTTTTTTGTGTTTTTATGGTACTCCTGTATCGACCATAATTCATGAGAAAATTGCTACAAATTTGGAATATTCTCATATTGAGTGTGGCACCAGAAAGATATATATGAATTTGTTTAAAGATAAGAAACCTCCTACAAAAGTTAGCATACAATATCAAGAGGCTTCCTATCGTTTTGAAATGTCTGTAGAGTTTTATGATAGTAGAGTACTGGAAATTGACTCTAGCGCAGCTGAAGAAGGGAATGAAGAAGAACCTAATGATACTCAAGAAGAAGAATCTGTTGAGAGCTTGAAACCAAATCTGGACGAAATCAATGCTTCTCAAATTCCTGAAAAGCGGCCACTTCGTTCCAAAAAACCCACTCCAAATCAAGTTGCTTTTTATAATCGAGGGAAATCTAAAAATGGTGATAGTTCCATTACTTATGCTGCTCGTAAAATTAGGAGCAGGGCTGCAAAAGGATGGTATAAAAATAAAATGTATAAAGCCTCCAAATTGACAGGCAGGAAAACTAATAAGATAATTAAAAAAAAGATAACTTCTGCAACAGTTAAAAGCAAAAGAGGTCGTAAGCGAGGAAGTGGTAACATTAAAGGATCAACTTTATCCAACACATCCATTGAGAATGTATCTATGAGCTCAGTAAGTAAAAAAGAGATATCTCCTGATTCTAGCCCCATTGATCAGTCTTCTCCAATTTCTAACAGAAGTCTTGATAAGAAACTGGATCAAAAGCTTTCTCAATATCCCTTAAATACAGAAGAATTGAAAAAATTACTTTTTCAAACGCGCTTTCATCGTTATCCTATACAAGTTGCTTATGAATTTTTAGCAAAAAAGAATGCATCTTCTGCTTTTGATGAGTTGCTTGGTCAGTTACTTGAGTATCACAATGCAATTGAAGCGGTTAGCTTGAAAAGTAGAATTCGTCGATTAGTTAAATCACTTAAGAATTCACGAAATGCAAAAACTATAATTTCTATACCATGAACATTTGTGACTGTGTTTTAATATTTCTTTACTTTGATGGTACATGCCTTTATTCTCATGTGTTTATTATGTTACATTTAATCTTAATTCATTAAAAAAAAAAAAAAAAAAATTTGGTAAGGCTATAAGTTTGGTAATACGAAATTCTAATTTTTATTTGAATATTATGAACATTTTCTGTATTACCATTAATTTAATGTTCCTTGTTTAAAAATAATATGTTGCTAAGTTTCTATTTCCTTGTATACTTTATACTTGGTTCCTTTTATACTTGCTATGGGAGCAATACATAATCAAAAAGTTATTGCAATTTAATCTTCAGAATTTATACAATGCACTTGTGAAACATTGACAAATTTTACAATATAGTTTATAGCCAATTTGAAATCTAACATTTGTGGTGTTTTTAATAAAATATATTTTATGTCATTTATCTTATGAACATATTCTATCCATGGCTAAATTTATATCCATGTATTGCTGTTACATTTATAAGAGTGATAAAGGTTGTACATTTGTGATACAGTGAGCCATACATATTTGTATAATTACTCTCAATTGTAATGTGTAATTTCACTTGAATAAATTCAATTTATTTTATTTTAAACTGTGATTTCTATTTTACATAATTATTTATGTTGATATTTTGAAAGCTCTATTTAGTATATGTGCAGAGGTCAATATTGAACTTGTTTATATAATGCTACCTAATTAAAGCTGTAATTAAACTTGGAACATAATTATCCTTAATTATAATGGAAATAATTTAAAATTAAAGGGAAAGGGATGATTATATTTTATAAGAAGATGAAAATTATAAAACAATTAAGTTTATGAAAAAAATTCTAGTTTTTATTTTTCAGGATTCATTTAGAATAATTTATTAACAAAAGAATAATTTAATTTCTAACTAAAAATTTTTTTATAAAATTTGTATATTTTTTGAAAATTTTGCAGTCTAAAATTAATTTTTCATTTATTTATTTTTTACCTAAGCATTAAGTAGTGATACTTAAGAAATGAGTGTATTATATTCATAGTGAAAATGTATTTTTTCATCTGTTTAAATTCAATCAGCAATTTCACAATATTTGATTTTTAAGCAAACGTCTCTATGGTTTTGTTTCGAGCAAATTTTTAACTTTTCAATGTGGTAAATATTTTGAATTTGTTTTTCTTTTTATATCTTGTAAAATTAAGTTAAAAATCATTCTTATTATTCAGTTCAGATAAACAACTGGTGTATGATTCAACAAATTTGTTTAAAGTTTGTTTTTTAACTTAAAATTACTTAATTTTTTGTAAAGTAAATTTTTTTTTAACATTGTCAGTTACAAAAAATTTTATTAAACCTTACACAGTCAGACATTTTTGGGTATTTATATATTATCCCATTGACTTTTATCACCATAAAAATATGTCTGGTTTTGCAAATTTTAATATTTTTCTTCAAAATATGAAGGAAAGACAGAATAGTTCAGTTATATCTGCATTCTGGCAAATTAGAATTTCATTTGTGATTTATATGGTGCTAAATCAAATTGTTAAACTATTTATATTTTTCCGCCAAAATGGTAAACAGGGTAATACGTAAGTGCCCGTGTTATTGTGTAGGCATAGTAGCATTTTGGAAGGGGGAAAATGACATTTTTTTCTCAGAACAAGCTTATTAATATAATTTAACTCTGATAAATAATAAAATTAGGATTTTTCAACTTAAAAAAAGATGTGATGAAGGTAAACTTGAATAGACACACACAAAATTGATTTAATATAAGCAAGTTGTAAATTGAATCTTCTTATGATTAATGGGATAAAGATATACACTTGTGTGGTTTTATTAACTTATAAAACACATTTTTAATATTCTTGATTATTCTAAGACTGTCATCTAGTGTGTTTGGAATTTTAAGTAAAAACTACTCAGACATATTCACAAAATTTTAGGTTACAGGATAAACATGGGAATGAAACTATAATTAGTGTAGTAAATATGCAATTAAGTACTATCTCAGCTGTATTTCTATAAACAAGCTCCTGGTCTAATTAGCCATTGTGGGCAAAAAACTACTGTTAAGTGACAAATATGTCAGCTATATTGAGACTTGAAAATATTCAACTCATCCATGAAGTGAGTTCCTTTGAAAGAACTAAAGAAAATTTAGTTTTCACATCTTCACTAAGTGTTAATATTGTATATAATTGAACATTTTATATATTGATTGTTATTTAGTACGTTGATATTTTCAAAATGAAATACATAACACTTGTATTTTGCACCTGTGCCTTAATGAAGTAAAATGTTGAATTTATGTGGTAATTTTTTTCATTTTTGTGAAAAGTATTAATATTGCTATTTCTTTGCATATATTACATTATCAGAAATATGAAAATTATTTTACTTAAGTTTGTCTATTAATTGTTTTTGGTTATAAATTCAAGATAAAGATATTTAAATTTCACTGTGTGTACATTTTTTATGACAATCATTGTATTATGCTTTTGCCTATGTAAATAAGTAAATTTTGCGAATCAAATTTATGTTTAAAAATGTTCATCTGGACAATATTTCTGTAAAATGCATTTATTTTGTTATTATTATTATTTTTTTTTAACTTTAAAATTTTTTTCTTTATATTTTTATTATATATGTGTCAAAGTTGTGTACTTTTTATTTATGATGATATGTTTCATTACAGCAAAAGTTCCATTTTTTGACATACTTATGTAGTAAAGTGTTAAAGATGTTTTCACTGTGTATATTGTAGGTGTGTTTTGGTAATATTATTTCTATCTTATTATGAACTTTTTATTTATCCTTATTAAATGTTGTTGTTGTAATAAAACTGAAAACTTCAGCAGTAATTTTTTTAATTACATGTCAAACTTCTTTCTTATGAAATAAAAATCTGCTAAGAAGCTATTACTTTAGTGTATATTTATTTTCAGTCTTGATATTTTCATATATATAAAGACATTTATTTCTGTGTACAAATTTTTTTAAATATTATGTATTTAATTATTGTTCAGTCTATTAATACAGTAATATTTTTGCATCATATTTGTAGTTTTTAAAATAGTTAAATTTTTGATTGCAAAAGATTTTTATATCAACCCATTGTTTAAAATCTGTAAACATTTTTATGTTAAAGAATCTTATAAATATATTTAAAGTTCTTCCATCAATCAGGTTTTTTTGCTGTTACTTTTAAATTAACCATTGCAATTAAATAAGTAATAAATTAAAGCAATTATTAATTAGTTTTCCTTTTTTGATGCTGTGAAAGAATATTATAACTTTTTATATTTGTCATACTTTTTCTAGAAATTATCTTTCAATAATATTAAATAAAAACAGAAAATATTACAGTAAAGAATAAAAAATAGAATGTATTTGTATAAATTTACATATTAATCATCTTTTACTTCCACTTATCTTACTTTCGTGTAATTAAAGTAAATACTAGATAATTTTACTAATATAGTGATTTGTTAATTCTCTAAGAGGAATTTTTATTACTTATAGATGTAGCTTTGTATGTTTAATAATAAGTTAAAGGGCTTTCTCTTAGTTAAAACAAAGTTTAGACAATTTTTTGCTTAATTTAGTCTCAAGTTTGTTTTTTCTTCTACACTTAATTTTGTATTTCTTTTATATAATTAATTGAAAGGAACATGGAAGTTCTGTTGATGGATTTCTGTTATCTTACACCAAATGAAGCTTAGCTAGTATCCAAACAATTAGTACTTCAATAGATCACATCTTAAAAACCCAGCTTGGGCATGGATGTTGTAGTAATTTAGAATTTCCTCTAAACATTATGTCCTTGATTTACCCTTGTGTTTAAAAAACAGAATTGAACAACAAATCCCTACACAAAATGAAATTTTAGGAGGTTTAAAATAATGTTATTAAATTAAAACATTGCTTTAAGTGTAATTTGTGTATTCAGAATCAATAAAATACACAAATTATATTTCATTGATTACTTTGTTATACTAAAATGCAAAATTCATGAAAAAACAAGCTATGAATGCAGTACAATATTTTATTGATAATTACTGTGGTATCTATGAATATAAAATATCAGATTTGTTATAGTTCTGAAGTACTTGAATAAACAGCGAGCGATTTACCAAATTTATCTTACTTTTAAAGATCAGTCGGAGAAAATTTCTCTTCCTGTTAAAAACACTATACTTGTTTTTTAACTTAGTAATGTTTTAGCCTTTATTTGAAGTTTTTAAAAGAAATGAAAATTTTTATGTACGCGTAATAGGATCAATTTCGTTTTGAAATTAATTATTGAGATATAATTTATTTATTGTTCCATCGAATTAGGTGTTAGTAATTGGACTGTGCTGATACAACACAGTCCAATTACTTTTATTTATGCTGTGACTATACAAAATATTTTTATGAAACACATTTTTTATTGAAATGTGTAAGCAATTAAAATATGGAGATTTGTAATAGTGAATTTACTCTTTTCTAATTTTCCAAGAAAACTTCAATTTATTCAAAGAAAAGGTAAGATATATTTATTGTAGATAACGTTATTGTGTTTTATTAATCTTGTAGATATTTTCGTAATTTTATTTCAATAAATAATAGAAGTTATTATTTAAAAAATTTATTGCATGGGAGTTTATTCTGAGTTGTAGAATTTTAATAATGAGATATAATTGTAATTTTTGCATTTAAATGCATAATCAATTAAATTAATGAGATTTGAAATAGAATATTAAGACTTTCTATTTCAAGTTTGAATCAAATAGTGAGGAGGAAGGGAGAGCAAATCATTTCAAAGATAAACAAAATTTCAATCTTAATTTGATTATAATATCAATTTTATTAGGAGAAATATTGTTTTTCCTTTTATAATTCTTGTGTCATGTCCACAAAAAAAAAAAAAAAAAAAAAAAAACGCCAGGGAAAAATCAGACTTGTAAGAGAGAAGAGGTTGTTAATGAAAAATGACAAGAGAACTGATTGCCATAAAAGAAACTCCTTAATCGTAAGCGAAACATATACCCTTATCAAAAATAATTTTGCATAACTTAGTTTCTTTTTAAAATTGTGTTCTTTTAATCATGGTTTCGATTTTTGTTTCTTGATCAGTTCGATTGTCGTTTTTCTCATTTTTTTAATACTTTACTTTTTAAGTCATTCTTAAGTTTAATACTTTGCTCAAGACTCGTGATACTATTGTTTTGTGCTAGTAAATTACGAAAATACATTAATTTTTTCATATAAAATTTCTGGAATATTCAATTGGTCAGTTCCATTTGTATGCATATATAAGAGGTTTTTATTTTAATATAAAGTTATTTATCAAATTATTTGTATCAATGTTGTATGGTAGTTTTTGGATCTATTAACTCGGGGAGATCACAAAAAAGTAAGCGCATGACCTTATTTAATTTTGTAATGTACCAAGATGCACAGTTCCCTTTATGAGTCCTAATTGATATACTGATTGTCTAAGTCAAGATTTATGCTAATGAAAGTGGTAATAACAATAATGTTAACGAAACAAAAATAAATTTTTGTTGTACTCAAAAAAAAAAAAGTTCAATGAATATTCACTGTACTCCTCTGAATATCATAATTATTCAAAACGTCAAAATTATTTTTCGAAATTTTAGTGTTTTGAAATATTATTTGACTTGCTATTTAATTTCTCATAAGAAATAGGGTTATTTTACTTCACAAGCAATATTTCGTTCATATTTTTGATTTCTTTTTATAGTGGAAATTTTATCTTATTTTGACTACAATTATAAAAAAGAAAATTTCATAAAATTAAAATACTATTAATGAAAACTTGCAAGAATTCAAATATGCTAATAGTATCAGAACATATTTGTTAACTTAAGTCACTTAAGTTATCAAGAAGTATTAATAATATAAAAAGATCAGTTTCAGTTGTTATTGAGACTGCGAAATAAAAAAAAAAAAAATTCTTGTATTTTTTTAACTTAAGTTTTATTGTAGCCTTTTAGTCTAGTAACGCGTGATACTCGTGAGAATATTTTTGATGAAAACGTGTTTTTTATTATTTGTCCTAAATAATGTGTCTTGCAGCAGACTGACCTTCAACGAAAGGGGGGGGGATTTTTCTCAGAATAGCGTTGCAGTATACTAGAATCCAGAACAAATTGATTCCAAAGTTGAGGCAAACACATAAATTTCTTTCCTTCTGACGGTTTCCATGGTTAGCATATCATTTTTTCCGTAATTTAAACTTTTGAAAATCGGGAATTTTGACATTAAAAATATTATTGGAATAAGTTATATTTCAATCTACTATGTATTCTTTTGATTTGAATATTTCATATTTTTTTTCCAGTATAAGTATTTAATGGCCTGCTTGTTGAGTTTTGAAAATTAAATGTCAAATTACTCACATTACTTAAAAAACTATTCACATAAAATTAATTCATTTAATGTTTTTATATTCGAGGAGACAATTTTTTTTTTACTTGTAATTTTGTTTTGATAATTTTTATTTGACTTGTTTCGTACATTTATCATTTGAAAAATTCTTTTTCAAATGGTAAAAGTTAAAAATCTATAAATGTTTTTTTTTTCTTTTTAAATATTTTTTTTGTATGCTTAAGTATACAAAATAAATTTTAATTAATTATATAAAAAATATCTTTTAACTTGAAAATTCCTTAAAAAAATTGTGGAGAAATCAGGCATATTTCTGATTTTGTACTGTAAAATTTTAAAAAGTAGGATTGAATTTTAAATGATATAAATTCATAGAAAGAAAAAAAAAATTTATACTATTGCATAAACAGTACTTCCAAAATGATTCATAATAAAAATTTTTGATTTTAATAAAAATAATCTCCTATTTTAATAATAAAATAAAATTCAATATCTGAAGAAAATAATTTTATCAAATATATTAAAAATAAGAATAATTTTCACTACTAAGATAACCGATTGAGAAAATTTCTCTAAATAAAATTGTGCGAATTAAATGTTAAAAAAAATTTTTTTTTATCTCAGTACCTGTACTTTTTGATAATAATTTGAATCAATGAAAAACTTAAAAAAAGAACACAGAGGGTATCAGTTTTATTAAATGTATTTAATTAGATTATTTGAATTTATGTGTGTTTTGAACGAGATTTAAAATTACTTTCTGGTGTTTCGTTGCTTGTTTGTTATGTTAACGTTTCGTTACTTATCAGCATTTTGCTTTGATGATGATATGGCATAATTTAGTTATCTAAACTGAAATCAAGTGAAGATTTGTTAACAAAGCTCTTATAGTTTTCGAATCAGAAAAATTGATTTCATGGAATAAAAATGAAATATTCGTAAATTATCAATATTACATTTTGAATTTAAATTTTTGACAATAAAAATAAAATTTTGGTTTACGTTAATGGTTTGAATGATGTAATTTAAAGAAGTTATCCCGAGCTAATGTGAACGTTTACTGGAATTAGGTCACGGCTGGTTTAACTAATGTGAGCGTTTACTGGAAAATGTTGAGAAACGTGCTTCATAGTAAGGTACAATTATAAATGGTTTTAAATGCATTCCATACTTGTATTTTTATTCACATTTCGATTTTCATTGTTTAAAACAGAGTATATTACTTTTAATGTACTTATTTTGATGAAATATTATATTTTGAAGTATTTATTTATATATTCCTTAGAATATATATATATTTTAAGGAAAATGAATTGTACAGACTGTTTCTTCCTCAGAATTACGTGTTTATGAATATTATTGAAAGCATACCATTTTAGAAATTAGTTTTATAAAATCATTATCAACTTTATGCGCCCTTTAAAACTATACAAGTAATCATGAGTATTGGAAACACAATCCATCTGCACCCATGTCTTTTCAATTCAGAAGCTTTATTTTGTTTAAAATATTATTTGCTGATTAAAACACTAATTCTTAAAATAATGGTCGTTTTCAATAGAAATTAAAATTGATGTAGGGCTGTAATGTGGGAATTTCATTTAAGAATAAGATTTATAACAGTATAATTAATATATAATCTAAATTTTTATATTAATTATTTATTTTTTATTCATTTTTCTAATAAAAGCACTATACATGTAACTTAAACAATATACATTCTACAGATATTTTTTTTATAAGATTCCTGTTTTTAAAAATTTTTGTTTTAGAGAAAAATATAACAAGTTTTTAAAATAGTATTTATATATTCTGATCACAGTTATTAATTTTACAATATCACAAACATGTATTGAAATCTAAAGCATCATTTTGCAATTCTATCTAATGCCTGTATTGCAAATAATGTCTGTTACATTCTAACAAACTCTAAAATATAATTTTCAACCTAAGGTATTTTCCGATACCGTGAAAAAAGAAAATATTCGACTTGGAACAAAACCGGATGCCCGTCCCTACTCTCCCCAGAATCTTACCTTACAACTGGAATGTCACCCCACCCCACTTCAGGTAGTTGCACTCATAACCCGCTGGGTGTTGGGGGGGGGCGGGGCGCTGGAGCCATTTTACTATTCATCTTGATTTCATGTAAACTTTGCTACTTCTCGTATCGAAAAAAGGTACTATACAGTTAAGCATTGCATAATTCCATGTAAATAAAACCATTTGTATATATATATACATATATATATATATTTTAAATTGCTTCATTAGAATGAATAATTATTTTATTAGAATGAAATGCATGTATAACAGCTAGAAAAAATATTCGCATTTATTTATTTACTTATTTATTTGGGCAAGATACCTTATTAAAGTAATATTTTTAGCATACTTTTCAATTGAGGAATATTTTTAAACATTTTCTTGAGATTCAATTGAAGAATATTTAAAACCTTACTTTGGTGTTATATTTTACTTGAAACACACCATTTTACACATTAATGTCTTCAATGTTTTGAAAGTTAACCCTGTATTTAAACCAACAAAAGAATCGCCGTATTCATTAAAGGGTTGTGGGGCACATGTCATAAAGTATGATCTTAATGTCCCAAGAATGGTGTAAGGAAGCATTGTGGTGACGTTTGGAATTCTACAAATACTTTATATTTCCTTACGATAAATATATGATAAAGTAGTGAAATATGTGTGTCTCAGTAAAAGAATAGATGTTGAATATGCTTAAAATAATTCGAGGCAGGGTTATCTATATTTTTAAAATCATGTATGTAGAAGAAAAGTTACTTCAAAATTTTATTTGTTCTTGTGTCAGATTTATTTTTAATTCTATTCAATTAAAAAAATTTAAAAATAATTTCTATTGTATTGAATAAGTTCTACGCTATTATATTCTTAAAGTGCTTACTTTTCAAGTACTTTGGAAACTAAAATGATTTTTTATAAAATTTGCTAACATTAATAAGAACTTCTTTATTCAATATAAACTTTCTAAAGATTAAAAAACGTTTTTAAATTTATTTGAATTTCACGTTATTAATATCGATATCTGCTGATGACAAACTTGTATTTGTCATCATTACATACGTGTGTGCTTGGTATGTATTATAAAGACATACATATAGTATATCTTCTTATTACACCTAAGTCTGTTTTTACATGGTCTTTTTGTACACGGTTTTGAAATAACACGGTTTGAAAATTGAATATTTTTAATTTTTTTACACGATTTTATTCCATTTAGCACGATTTGAAATTTTATGTACTTAAATTTTTTTTGTCAAATTTAATTTTTGCGAAGTATGTTCATATCACAAAAAAGTATTTATGAAAGAAAAAAGTCTGAAACCATCGATAGTTTGCGAACACTAGCTTAAAGATTTAAGTGAATTCCCCTTTAGCGCGTACAAACAAGTAGGGGAATTCCCTTTATGTGCATACAATAAAATTTACTGGTCAGAGCAATTGAAACGTGTTAATATTTTGTGAACTGTCAATGCAATAAGACGTGTTTGGTAAAGGAATTTTTTGCAGGCAAATTTGATTTTCCATTAAATTTAATTTTAACGCATTAAGATAAAAGGTAAGCCAAAAAATATTTTGTATTTATTCAGTTATTTATGTTTTTTAATTTTGTTAAATATTTTATGTATCCCTAAAAGGAAATGTCAGATATAAAACTAAAACGGAAGGCAATTTCTTTGGAAAAATTGAATAACCTATTCTTTTCGTTCACAACATAGTTTTTTAGTTCCTGAACTTGCCATACATTTAATTTATATTACTTTTAAGATTAGAGTGCATATCTTTTTTATCATTAATTACTATGCTTGTGAAAATAAGCATTATATATTTGATTTAATAAAATAAACATGAATTCTTGTTCTTAAAAATTCTTGTTTTTCACTAATTTTAATAGGTTTTAGAGATTAGGAACAAATCACCCATTTTTGTATAAGATCAATGTCTTTTTTTACACGTTTTTTTTTTTTACACGGCTTCTTCTGGAACCAATCTACCGTGTAAAAACAGACTTAGGTGTATACTTTTCACAGATATTTTAATTCTTTCATTAAAATGATAAGACTAGAAAATGTCTTAAACTTTCTTATTTGTAATATTTTATTTTATTTAAAATTTTCTTTTCTTCTTGTTTGTGACATTATTCAGTTGAAAGCGATAAAATTTTCTATCAAGCACCTTCGATTATTTTCCTATCAAGTTTATTTGATAATTTGAATCTCACGACAGAAACAATGAATTTAATGAATATATCAAAACTCAAAGTCATTGACATTTTTTTGAACTTATTTGTTCATCAGTTAAAAATTGACCACCTATATTCCAACTTCTCAAATATTGCACTTTTTTTTAGATGCGTATATTTTTTACTAGAAAATGTTACAAAAAGAAAAAAAAAAAGAAAAAAAAAACTATTATTAAAAAATGATATTCTGATTTTATTTGAATTACTTGTTTTTATCAGATTCGGAAAACGATCACCTTGTAAAATTAGTTTGAACATACATATTTTATAATGTATCCGATTTATTCTACGAATCAATTAAATTTTGTTAAAATGTTTACGATGTATTAATTTTTTAACTTATAATATTAAATTGCACATTAAAGTACATTTCAAAACTTTAGTATGCAGTCATTTCTAAATGTACAGAAAAGCATTCGCTTAATGTCTAATTTTAAATAATCTTTAATCTTAAAATTAAATATTAGT
>JAPDSC010016971.1:0-30241 GCA_026290005.1 Latrodectus geometricus | reverse complement strand
AAAACAATTTTCTAATACTTTTCTGTTAAAGCAATTCATTATAAGTCAAAGTATAAATAAAATAAAGAAGCTTTGTTTTATTCACGAAAGTCATATATAGATAGAAATTATTTTAAGCGCATGATAGTTTTTTGCTATAGTTTATCAGAATAAGAAAGTTGGGAGATAGACGTGAATTATTTTAGTGACAGTTTTCAGTGTGTGATAACATATTTCTTGGGAGGAAAGTACATGATCAATAGGAAGCCATTAATTGCTAACATATATTATATAAAATCAACAAGCTTGCCTATACAAGACTCACTTGAAGTGAAAAGTTTGGCAGATATACTAAAGTGAGTTGAAATTTTTAAATCATTCAAGACTGATTATTCAAGATCACCATGGATAAATAATTTTGTTTGCTCATATTGAAAACAAAATGAATTAAATTTTCGTGAAAGTGATAAGCAAAAGCTGCCCCCATCTGTACCTATTTACTAGAACTCACTGTTTCCTTTAAGGAAAAGTCTTAGAGCTCTTTTCCTAATTTCAAGCCATCTAATTGGTGATCTTCAATAGAAAAACTAGTAAAATTTAAGCAACAGGTGCTTTTTTCCATAAACCCACGAAAAAATAATCTGAGACAGAATTCAGAAATAGAGGACATTTTATTTTATTTAAACGATGATGAAAGCAATAAAATGGAAACAATATGGAATAAAAAAAAGCTTCTATGAGCTCACACGTTATATTGTATAAAAATTCTTTAGGTAAGAGTGCCTGAAAACTGAATGCAATGCCATTCTCAATCAACATCAATTTCAGTTATTCGGAGTATGTAGTCATGCTGCAAAATATATTCCTACAGCATCCTACATATATTCTATGGGATTAAATGCGGAATATGCTAACCAATCCATTCGAGTGATATATTTGTTTTCTAACAGCTGCTGAACAACTGGAGTCCGGTGTGTGACTGTGCATTATCATCCATAAAAACGAAATTTGATCCAAAGGCATCTCGGAATAGATGAAAAAATCACCTCCTTACAATAACAATCTCCGGTTACGAAACCTTTGTCGATAACATGGGGTTCAACTCACCTTTTCAGCATAATGTTTTCCCAAAAGACAGTTCCAAGACAACCATAACGTTTTTTCGTGATGTCATTTTATGAAATCATGACCCAACCTCAACTCGCGTTGAGAATTGACTCTTGCTTATAATCGCTTGGAGTATTGAAACGACTCTCATTACAAAAAAGAGGACCAATTCCATTGACGAGATGTCCAAGTTTTGAGTTCCTTGCACCACTACCGATAGTCAACTTTCAAAGGGATGCAGAATTCATGACAGTAGGCAAACAGGCCACTTTTGTGAAGGAGACTGGATACAGAAAACAATGACACAGTTGCTGAGTAATGGAGATTGCCAACTGTTTTCAGGCTCTTTTTTCCTTGCAGGAGGATACCATTGCAACTGTTTCCATGGGCTGCCATAATCAATCTTTCCAACAGATACACTTATGGTTTGAAGGGCTTATGGTGTTCAGGTTAACTGTTTTTTAAATAATAGCAGCGCACACCATAAATTGAAACTTAACTGAATTTTATTGCTAATTAAAGAAATGCCAAAACGGTGCAAATACAAAATCTCTGAGAGAGAAGCGGTTTCTGAACTCGTCCTTTCATATCGTCGGGGAAAACCTGAATGTGCTCTGTTGTTCACCGTGCGCTATTGTTCGGAGGAGATTGGTGTTGCCAGTGTTCAGGTAGAAAGTTTTTCTAGCTGCTGCTGCCAACTTTCGAGCAGAAGTGTTTCACCACAGGCTTTCCAATCATTCGAAATGTCACTTTTATTGATTCTGAGCTTCTCGGCTACATTGGTCACAATATGACCACCCTGCAGCGCTCCGATAATTCTACTCATGCAAAGACCTCCAGGTAGTTTTTTCTAGCTATATTTAATGAAATTAATCTTTGGCATATGCAACGAAATATGTTAAATTACACCTTCACCCTTCCTTTAACTATAGATTTGAGCTGCGAGTGACGACCACAGGCATTTAACGCACTCTCAATTCATCTATGAAGTTTTTTTCTGACATTTGCGTACCTATGAGCTTTTTATTGCATTTCAATTCATTTTATTGATAGCAAGAACACTTTATTTACAATTTCATGACTATTTATTTAAAATTTACATAATTCCTTAAGTTTTGCACCCTAGTTGTAGTTGTTTTCAGATACTTACCCAAAACGTATCCCATTATCGTTGTAATTTGTAATAATTAATTAATCTAAAACGTACCTTAAAAGAATATAATAACTAGTACTACACAAGCGTCTGTGTTTCTAAATACTTGCAAAATCTATTTCTAATAATTATGATCGGCCATTAGTAAAGCTTTATTTATTATCTCAACACTATTATTAATATTCTAAAAGTCTAATATAATTACAAAACTGAACATATCTCAACGTTAAGATGAATTATTACAAGAAAATGTTTCCTTAAGACATATCTATATGACATCAATACTTTTAACGTATTCATTGTTGCTTTTAACAAATTACAATATTGCTGAAGACAGAATGGTAAAAGATAATGTAAATGTAGAAAATAATGTATATATTTCATATGAAGTTGTGTATTTGTAATAATACTTCATATGTATTTGACTTCATGCCAAATAAAAAATTTTATTTAACACGAAGCCAAAAACATGAAAAATTGAGAGATTGTTACAGATGTTAATTATTGTATGAATTTCATTATTATTAAAAAAGAACGTCACATTTGGTTATTTTAATTTAAAATACAAAATTTAAATTAAAAATCTTTTTAAGGGAAATTACATGTACGGATCACATTTTTATAATATTTTTTGTACCACTTTTTATCCATCGAACGAGATTAACGTATATTGAAGTTTATTTTCTCTAGAATTTTCGAAATGTTGAAGGTGTCCATATACACTACTGGCCATTAAAATTGCTACACCAAGAAGGCGACATGCTACACACGTGAAATTTATACGAAAGGAAGAAGGTGCTGTGATATGCAAATGATTAGCTTTTCAGCGCATTCAGACAAAGCAGGCGCCAGTAGCGACATCTACATTGTGTTTAAATGAGGAAATTGCTCAGCCGATTCCTCATATACAAATTGCATTTGAACGTTGTTATGATGCCTCGTGTAAGAAGGAGAAATACGTACCAGCACGTTTCTGACTTTGATAAAGGTCGAACTGCAGCGTACCGGGATTGCGGTTTATCTTATTGCAGTATTGCTGCTCGCGTCGGTCGAGATTCAATGACTGTTAGCAGAATATGGAATCGATGGGTTAAGGACGGTAATACGGAACGCCATGCGGGATCTCAACGGCCACCTATCACTAGCAGCCGAGAAGACAGGCATATTATCCGCATGGCCGTAATGGATCGTGCAACCACGTCACGAGCCGTGAGTCAAGAAACGGGGTCGTTTGGAAGACAACAAGTGTCTGCATGAACAGTTCGACGACGTTTGGAGCAGCATGGACTCTCAGCTCGGAGACATGGCTGCAACTTCCCTTGACACTAGGTCATAGACAAGAGCGCCTTCAATGGTGTAATCAACGACGAACCTGGGTGCACGAATGGCGAGACGTCATCTTTTCAGATGAATCCAGGTTCTGTGTACAGCATCATGATGGTCGCATCCGTGTTTGGCTGCATCGTGGTGAACGCACACTGGCAGCGTGCATTCATCATCATCATACTGGCCCATCACCTGGCGTGAAAAATTTGGGTGCCATTGGATACACGTCTCGGTCACCTCTTGTTCGCATTGACGGTGCTTTGAACAATGCACGTTACATTTCTGGTGTGTTACGACCCGTGGCTCTACCCTTTATTCGAGCCCTGCGAAACCCTACGTTTCAGCAGGATAATGCCCGACCGTATGTTGCCGGTATTGTACGGGCCTTCCTTGATACGGAACATGTTCGGCTGTTGCCCTGGCCAGCACATTCTCCAGATCTTTCACCAATAGAAAACGTCTGGTTAATGGTTGCCGAGCGACTGGCTCGTCACCAAACGCCAGTCACTATGGTTGATGAACTGTGGCATCGTGTTGAAACTGAGGGCATCTGTACCTGTACATGCAATTCAATCTCTGTTTGACTCAATGCCCAGGCATATAACTGCTGTTATTACTGCCAGAGGTGGTTGTTCTGGGTACTGATTTCTCAGGATGTATGCAGCCAAATTTTTTGAAAATTTAATTACTTGTTATTTCTAGTATAATATATTTGTCCAATAAATATCATTTTGTCATCTGCATTTCTTCCTGGTGTAGCAATTTTAATGGCCAGTAATGTAGAATTTCTATAGTTATGTGTCAATTTGGTACAACTGTAATAAAATTTTTGCTAAATTAGTTTTATCTATGCAATAATTACAACAATAATAAATATGGATACGAGATTGTCGGTGTCTTATCTCAAAGTAAATTAGCCCGATAACAATGGTAGAAATAACGAAACGTTGATTGTAAATTGTAATCAGATTGAAAATGTGAATGTAAAATTGTAAACTCGTAAACCGTCTGTTAAATATTCAAAAGTATATATATGCTATTAAAAAAACTGATTGGAAACAAGAGTTGTTTAAATAAAGAAATTTTTTTGATCTGTATAGTTTTATAAAACTTTTTTTATGCATTAAGCTTGTGCAATTATTTTAAGGAAATACAAGATACAATACGAAAGATCAATATACTTTCAAACACATGTAGCAAACATTTATTTCAAGAAAAATTTAAATTAAATACTTCATGTACAGACTTTGTATAAATTACTTAAAATGTATTAAAAGTAAGTTAGACACAAATTGGAATTACAATTACTTTCTAATATTTAAATAAAAATTATTAGCTTTTTTTTTAATTAAACGTAAGATAAGAGTATAACTAATTTAGAAATTAACATTTAGAAAATTATTTTTATAATATTGAAAATTTATTTGCTATTATAATGCGAATAACTTGAATTTTAATTCAAAATTATGTTATTATAAATGCCCATGCATTCATTTTACTTCATAATAGTGTTGTTATATCGGTAATTCCTACTTTTAATAATCAAAATATATTAAAAGTACGAATTATAATATTGTAGAGAAAAATAACAGTTTTTATGAACTTTTATCAATATGAATAAATTATCATTTTATTAATGCTAATTTACTTATTTATTTATTTAAAATTCTACATTAGAATATACTATATTCGCTTAAAAGATTATTATTATGTATCTACTTATTATAAGTTATTAAATATTATTATTGCACTGAAAAATAATGTAAGAAATAATTTTCAATAAATCAAAATATTATCATCGATTTTAGATTAACGTGACCACACATAACCTTTTTTCAATCTAATCATTTCAAATAATAAAAGAAAAATTTAAAAATTAAATACTATATACTGAGCATATGTACACCCTTAACACTAAAAAGTAAGATTGAAATTTACGGATGTACGTTATGCGCCGGACATGAAACTGATAGCTTAACGAATAATATGTCAAAAAGAATTAGAGATTTCTATATATGTCTAAATATTATTCATTTAAAAGAAAGGATATGATAGAAAGTTCGTCACATTCATATTATGTCTTTAATAAATTATTATTAAAATTAATCATTAAAATTAATTTTAAGGAATAACTCATAATTATATTAAAGAGATAATAAAAACTATGAGACAAGAGACATTAGTAAGTACGAAATTTGAAATACAAATGGTTTCTAGAAAAGTGATAAAAAATTATCCAATTGAACTCATTTCATTCATATATATTTTTAAGTTATAGTGTCGTGTTATTCTGTTCCTTTAGGTGGTTCCAAGTTTTACTGATTATAACACAATATATTTAGAGAACAATATTTTTAAGTATAAGAAACGGTAATTTTTAGTTATGGATATTTAGTTGAATATCCATAACTAAAAATTATCTTTTTTATGCTAGAAATATCGGTCTCTAAATGTGGTATATTATAATATAATAGCTGCATTTTATTTTGACTAACGATCTTAACATTTTGCATTCTAATTTTCTTAAAGATATTTACCAGTAAAATTATGAACATCGTTACTTAATTCAATCACTTGAGAGTATGAATTTTCTGAAAATATTTTCTCTTTTTTTTTATTCTTTCATTTTAAAACATTTAAATATTAGTTTTATTTACCTAATTAATAAAAAAATATTTGATATCACATTATAAATGTGTGGAAGAATTCATTTATAAACTTTTCTTAAAGTGTGAATAAATAATTGCGGAAGTCTAATTACATAAAACAATACACTAAGCACTGAATGCAGTCTAAAGCAAATGTGTATGCATTACACAATTCTTAATTCTTTCTTTATAAACCAAAATATAATCATAGAATTCAAATAAAAAAATTAATTACTTGTAAATAATTAATTAATTTCAAGATTAATTTGATTCCAATTTCAAAATAACATGAAAATAATATTCTTACCATGAAGGAAAATTATTACAATGATTTTTTAAATTTAATTGGTATAAATTATTTTTAAGCTTGTAAAAGATGTATTTACTTACAGATTGTTGATTTGAATACGCCAATGAGTGAAGCACCAGAATGGTTTCCAGGATCAAAACTTAACATGGCAGAGAATTTATTAAAATTTAGAGATGACCATATAGCTCTTATATGTGTGGGTAATAAATATTTTATTGCATAAAGTAAAATTTCAAAATGAAAATTTCGAACACTTTTAATGAAAATTTCTTTCATACTTTATTTAATAGTACTGACCATTATGTTCCATAGAATTCTGTTTTCATAGCAATTGTTAGAACAACATGCAATGATCGTTAAATTTGTACAAGATTCATGATATTTATTTTAATCCTAACAAACCTGCGTCTTAAGCGAAACGCTAAATCCCTTTAAGAGTTGTTAAAATAAAATAACAAAATTATAGAATAGTTTAGAAATTTGAAAGAAGTTTTGGGGACACTAGTATTGCAAACTTTTTAAAGTTTGCAATGAAGATTTGTATTATACCGGTTCATACAATATATACATCCATACTCTTTACTGAATCATCTCACAAGAAAGTTCAAATGTGTAATTTCAAACAATCTGTATTACTAATTTTTAAAATATTATGATGTTAGAGTTCAAATTGGTGTACAATGCGAAGCCGACATAAGAATGGTTATTGCTTTGGTCTTTAGTCAGCACTTTCATGGGTTTGAATCCCCCTCGTTGGATATTTACAGTAGTTTGAAATCTTTATTTTAATTTGTAGGTCTTGGTCTGATTTACCCTAGTGTGCATAAAAATAATAGTAGAGCGACTAACAAATCAAATCATTGGTATATTGTGATGCATCCTTTTACCTAGCTCTCTGGAACTCTTGGTTGCCACATGTAGGCACAAATAACAAAGAATTTAAAGTCGATAACACGAATGAACAGTTGTGTTCCAATACATGAATTTTAGCTGTTTAAAGTCACACTGATAAATTTAATAATATTTCAAAATTTTTGTTTCGTTCTTATCCTTAATTTATTTTTGCTTACAAAAATAAATTAAGGATAAGATTTTAGGAAAACATTCAAAATAAAATGTGTAATAAACATAATGAAAGTCCTATTGATAATGATTATATTCATCCCTAATCATCTGAACAAAAATGAATTTTTCAAACAATACTTCAGAGTATAAGTATTCTGATGGAAGATGGATTAATGAATTTTTTTTTTCACTAGAACATCCATAACTTTGGAAGCTAAAGTTTAAACTGCATATTGAGTATTTTTCATTTTGTTCACGTACGAATGAAATAAATGGCTAAGTAAGAGAAAAATCTTTCAAAAATTATTTCGAAATCACATTAATCTTAAAATTAACTGTCTTTTGGTACATTACTTTTGGAAATTTCATTAAATTGGTTGTATGCAGACACTCTTAGGTAATTTATTTGATGAGCTCGATATTTATACTTCAAGAATAACCTGATAATATGCTGTTAAATATACTTAAATGAGTTAAAATCCTTTTTAGGTGAAAACAAGAAACAACCTGAGAGAATAACTTATGCACAAATGTATGATGAAGCAAAGACATATGCAGCCGCTTTTAGGAAATGTGGTCTTCGGAAAGGCGACAGAGTAGCTTGTAAGTAAAGTCATTTTTGTAAACTTTATAATTTTATCTTAATAAAAATAGATACATGGCATACAACAGAGAAGCACTGATATCATTAGATGAAAAATTGTTGAGTTTTCTCTTTAATTACTAACTTATCTATTTACTTGAGAAATGCATGAGTTTTTGCTTACAAATGAATGAATGAGTGTGTGTGTGTGTGTGACTCTGTTACTTTTATTCCTACCCTTTCTCTGAATATGCAATAATATACAGAGTACTGTTCTAGTTATATAGCTGTTATTTTAATTATTAAATAAGTAATTTTATTTAATCGGTAAAATATAAGCTTTCTTAGAATTTAAATTTGAAAAAAATCATAAAATAAATAAATTATTACCATATTTTAGACTCCCTTTTTTATGATCCGATGTAGAAATTATTTTATATTTCTATTAAGACACAAATTATTTTATATTCATATTCAGGTTACATATCAAATAGAAAAGAGCCAGTTTTTGCAATGCAAGCAGTGACCAGCATTGGCGCTATATGGAGTGCTGTTCTTCCTCTTCTGGGGTCTAAAGTAATGCATATTTATGCAAAATTGATCTTAAAATCAGCTTTTTCTGTTTTTTTTAGATAAAACTTATTTAATATTTCATTATTAACTTATCAAATATATATATATATATATATATATATATCTTTAAATAAGTGAAATCCTTTAAAACACTAAGTGATTTAAATTTTTGTCTTTCCTGGAAAGTGTTGTGTTCAGTTCGATCAGCTATTGCATTGGAAACTCCTAATGCAGTAATATATTTTATAGCAATGCTGTTGAATACATAGTCAATATAATTAATATATAATTAATTCTTTATTGATACAGCTTCAAATGCATCACGAATAAATCTAAGCCAAATCATGACAACAACAACAGGCCGTTAACAGGTTACAGCTAACACAGTAATACAGTTGAAGTTGTAGTGGTTATTTTCAGTTATATATCACATCCTCTTCTTTAAATTGAACAATATTTAAAATGATACATCAAAATTAAGCAATCCTATCAGACTTAAGAATTATTTGCATATATAATCATTCAAATATTGAGGTCACCTTTTAGTAAGACCCACTTGACTATTTAGTTGATCATTTACAGTGTCTGATAATGATCTGGAATCTGTATTAATTGTATCATATTCATTTTCTGAAACTTCATTAAACATATCATCATAATATTGATTGGAAGTATCTTTATACTCATTACATGTTTTAGACAGTTTTAAAAACTTTCTATTTCTTATTAATGTTTTTCCAGAATTTGTTTTGATTTTATAAGACCTAGGATTCTGGGTTTTATGCAACACAATAGCAGGTTCCCATAATTTAGACTTTATATTTTGAACAGTAATTTTATCTCCCTGTTTAAGTTCTTTTAATACTTTGCTAGATTTATAATAATAGTGTTTTTGTTCTCTCCTTAATAATTCTATGTCAATATCTTTAAAAAGTTGAGAGTTTAGAAGTTTGTTAGTAATGGGCAATTTGGTTCGCATTCATCTGTTAAACATTAATTGGGCTGGAGATAATCCTAATCCTGAAATAGGTGTATTGCGATATTCTAATAAACCCACTGAGGGTGTGCGATCATCCTCATAAGCTTTTTTAAGATTGTTTTGCATATCCCAACTGCTTTCTCAACCATTCCATTACTTTGTGAATAGTTAGGACTGATGAATATTAATTCAATATCCCATCTCTTTCCAAAGTTTTTGAATTCATAGCTGTTAAATGGGACGTTATCACAAATAATGGTTTCTGGTATCCCGAATGTGGAAAAAATGTTCTCTAACTTAAGTATAATTTCTGTAGTAGTCTTATTTTGAATGGGTACAATTTCAATCCACTTTGAAAAATAATCAATTAATTCTAGATAATCAGTATTACGAAAATACATTATATCAATCCCTATTCTCTGGAAAGGACGAGTTGGTATCTCATGTGGAATTAGTGGTTCTTTGCACTGAGATTTTTGAAATTTTTCACATATAGTACACTTAGAAACAACATTTTCAATATCTTTGTTAATACCTGGCCAATAATACATTAACTCCCTGGCTCTACTTTTACACTTTGCAATATCCAGATGAGATTCATGAATCAACAGTAACATATTATGCCTAAGTATATTAGGAATAATAATTTTGTCATTTAGAAATACTATCCCTTCCACACAAACAATGTCATTTTTCACTTTGTAATAATGTTTGTCATTTTTAGGTACACTTTTCTTTTCAGGCCAACCACTTTCAAAGTATTGAATAAGTAATTTTAAATCATTATCATCCTCAGATGCTCGCTGAAATTGTTTGAACCTGCTTTCACTCATTGGTAAAAGTTTAGTTATAGAATGCACCATATTTAACATATCAGGATCATCTGACACTTTTTCTTTAATGTAGGCTCTAGACAGAGTGTCAGCAATATACATTTTGCTTCCTGGTAGATATTTTACTGTGAAATCATATTTCAATAATTTAAGGAGCATTCTCTGTAACCTAGAGGAGATTTTACTAATTGGCTTGTGCACTATAGAGGTCAAAGGTTTGTGATAACTTTCAACAACAATTTTATGACCATAAATCAAATTGTGATATTTTTTGAAAGCAAATACAATTGCTAATAACTCCTTTTCAATCTGGGCATAATTTTGCTCAGTTTCTGTTAAACTTCTCGATGCAAATGCAATTGGGTGTCCCTCTTGCAATAAACAAGTACCCAGACCATCTTTTGAACTGTCGCATTGAATGGTAATAGGTAAGGATTCATTAAATATTTTTAGGACTGGTGTTGAACTAATTAATTTCTTAACAATCTCAAAACTTTTTTCTTGTTCCTGACCCCATTCAAACTCTACATCATTTTTTAACAAATTTCTTAAAGGGGCAGTAACAGCTGATACATTGGGTATGAATTTAGAAAGAAAATTGACCATGCCTAGCAATCTTTTAATATCACTCTTACAAGATGGTCTCTCAATGTCAATAATAGCTCTAACATGGCCGGATCTGCTTGTATTCCCTTTTTTGATATTATAAACTTTAATTCATGCAATCACTCAAAGTTTATATGTTATATAGGCTATACTTTTTACATATAATATATTGATTATCCAGGTCAACTCCAGCTATAGATAATATTTCAGGCAGTGAAAGTGAACTCATTTTCCATATTTTCAATCAATCGAACAAGCCAGCTTGTATTGTATCTTATTAATTAGCTAACCAACAAATACGAAAATGATATCCAGTACTTTTTTGTAGTCAAAGCAATAAGTTCTTAAAAATAGGAATATAATTTATTCCACGCTAATAACAAAACTCCTTTGCCATTTATCTAGATAATAAATAGCCAACATATAAAAATTGCGGGAACATGTAAACATTTCAGTTGAGTAAGGAATAAAATATTTAAAACAATTAAATAATCCTTTTTTAATTAATAATTAAAAATAGAACTTTTTAAAATTTCTAAGATGTCTTGTAAATATTTCTACAATAAATTATTGTTTGTGTGGATAACATAGAACGCCCAATCTACAGCGATATCCTCCAATATCAACGCTTAAATTATATTAATTGGATGGATTCAGAGGAATTTTAAAATATTCTATTCTATCAAACAAGATGTGCCTAGTTAATAAATTAAACTACAGAAAGCTCTCGTAAAGCAGTTTTAGTTAAATAACTATTTTTTTATAGTTAAGACTACAATCTTTAAAACTTCGAGAAATTGTCCATGACTCTCTTTGAAATTCAAATTTATACTGACACAAAATAGAATAAAGACATATTTAATGGTTAATTTTATTTATAAGCTTTATCCCATTGTGTGTGTTATTTCTTATGAGATTGGATCTTATTCTAAAAAATGTGATGCACGTAAAAATGAGATCAGCTGTTTTTTGTCTCATATTTAAATTTATTTATTGAATACTGGCATTCTGGTAAATTTAATTCTCTTAAAATATAAAGTTTGTTAAGAAAAAAATAATACTTCTACAAAGCATCAAAAATTTTAATTTCCATCTCGTTTACTTCGTTGGAGTTAACTTTAGGTCTAACTATATGTCAAATCACAAATCAAAATCTCTCGTATACAAATCAATATAAGCACTTTATAAAAGTCAAAATTTTTAGAATATAATCTGAATCTAGATTATTCCAACATCCTTTCACATGGATCACAATATCCTGAGAAACTTAAGCGATGTTTCAATATTTCGAACTGAGATATTCCTTCAGATTGCCAAACTGAGTTCCTTCATTGGAATAATTATATGAGTTATATTTAAATTAAGGATTTTCAGCGTCTTCTGTGAACTTTTCTTCTAGATTATTAAAACAGCCCAATGAATATGTTCTACTTTTATTGATTTTGTTAAATCTGTTTTCTCAAGATTTTTCTTCCATTCTCAAATTGGCCCTTTATTTGAATATAAATGTCTGTAAGCTATATTGTTTTCAAAGTCCTTAACAGTGGTAATTACTGAAAACCAGAAATTTCCTCTGTAAGAGAAAATTTATATTCCTATCCTAATCTTTCTTACAAAGATAAGAAAAAAAGGACTAGTTCCGATATAACATCTAATAACAAGAAGATCGGCAAAATAATTGCAAAATAACCAAATCATATGAAATATCGACATTTTTTATCTCATTATATAAATTATTGCATAAACATTACTTAAAAGAAATACTAATTAAAGAGTAAAAAAATACATTCCCGATTAATAATTCCTTTTGTTACAATTTGTTCATTTTCTATACTTTTTGTTAGGGAATAAAATATTTTTAATAAAGTATTCTTAATAAAATCATTTATTGTAAAGAATAAACAAAAAAATATTCCTTACAATAAATGAAATAAAAAATATCGTCACATATTTTTATTAAAGGGTAACCCAGGGTATTCTCTCTATATATTTTTTGATGAATAAACTTAATTAAAATTTTATGCATTTTTTAAAATTTTATGTTTTTGATAAATAAACATATAAGAGTAAAATTGATGTGTAATTTACCTTATTATTGAACTGTATTTTTTCATTTTTTAATCATATGAAACAAATTCGGCTGAAAAATTCTAGAAAATCTCGTCATCTTCGAAATTTAATATTAAAGTATATATACTCTATACCTATAATTTATATAGTTATACGAAATACATTAAAATAATCAGTTATTTCAAAATTAAGTGTTGAAAATTGATAAATTGATTGTATTTAATAATGCAGTTTTTATTCCACTTTCTTTGAATTACTTAAAGTAATGCGTAATACAAAAAATATAAATATTAAATTCTGATTTTTCTAACTAAAATGTTTCCAGGTTGCTTATTTCTTAGTATTTTAAAATATAGGTATATTGTGTTATTACTGTTTATTTTAAGCATATTTTGGAATTATACTTAATGCAAATAAATGTTAAGCTGTCTTTCAAGCTGACAGCCGAATGGTTAGCGCTCTGAACTTTGTTCGACAGCTTCTGAGTTCGAGACCACTTCCGGCTTGTGTGATTCGGAATCTACTTTATATTATTAGTCATAGTCTAATTATATATCTTTCAGGAGCATTATGCATTATGTGATAAACAAATTAGAAGTTGTAAACTTACATCCTTGAGAAGTGGTTTTTTTCAAATTTCCTTTTACGACAATTTTAGAAAGAGAATCTAGAAAAGTTTCATATGTATCTATTTTATCTGATAAAAAACATTAACTTTTTTGTAATTAAAAAATTCTAAGAAACAGAGCTGAGTGTTCATCTTTATCATAAATGTTTAATCATTATGAATTCAATGCTTTACAAATATTGAAATTTTTGTGATACATTAACACATGAGATTCATAAGTATATTGCATTATGTATTTAGATGATGTCATTCTAGGACATATATAAACCCTTCCTCATCAAAACTTGCAAGGCAATTAAGAGTTTTGAATTCTTTGATTAATGCATATTATCCATGCAAAAATATTTTCTACAACATTACTGCTATATTTGCAGGTTGCGATAAATAGATTTAAGAAAATGGAACCTAAAATTCTCTTCAGTATCGACAGTTTTATGAATGATGGAAAAGTAGTCAGCATGCTTCCTAAATTACAAGAAATAGTGGAAGGTATTTTATAAGTATCACTGATATATTTATTTTTAAACTTTAACTGATTAAATTTAAAAAGGTAAATCGAAAAGAAATATTGTAAATATTTGTGCATTACTGAAAACAAACTAAGAATATATACTAGGAACTACTCTTTATATTTAGGCTTGCATTCTTTGGAAAAAGTTGTAATAGTTTCATCAAAAGATAATCCAAAATCCAAGGATTTTAGGGGGATAAAAAACAGGTGAGTCTATAAATTTTTTAAGTATTGAAATAAATAAATATTATGAGCTTTTTCTTAATACACAATATATGCATATGTGTCTTTGTTGAGCATATTTTGTTAAGGAGTCGTGAGTACACATAGTATATACTTTTATCAGAAATCAATAAAAATTTTTGAAAATTTATTTAAAAAATCATTATTTTTATAGTTTTTAGAAATTTTTAAATTTTAACAAAAATCCTCAAAAGTATTTGTAACATCGATATATTTGTTATTTAAATTTCAAATTAAAATTATAAATAATTAATATGGAGTAATATTAAATCAAAATAAATGAATGCAGACCATTATTCTATCAAATGTGTCAATGTATCATTCAATGTAAAGAAATCATTGAAATATTATTCATGTTGATTCCTTAAGGCAAACAAGACTGTCATAAATGTTTAAATTATATATTTATTCTTAAAATGAAAGTTTTAGATTTTAACAAAACCGAGCTTCATCAAGTTGGGGAAATTTGGAACACATTTATTCAATTTTTCTTGATGAACGTTTCGATTTTGCCTGTTTATGCGATGCATATATATTAGTTGGCTTGCAGAACCACTATGTGCTTGATTTCCTTATCAAACTTCGCAAATTTTTATGAGATATTTGTAGCTAAAAGGTGTTACTAGCATATAATGAGATTATTTGGATTGTTCTTCTTAAAAGAAACTTTAAAAAGCACTCTTTTTCAAAATATTTCCCAGCCTGCTTTGGCTAAAAGAAGCGATCTATTGAATTTTTTTTTCTTCATGCTTAGCTCAATGAAACATTTAAGGTACTATCAAAAATTCAAAATTAGATATTCTACGTAAATAAATGATTTAAAATATAAGGCTAATTTCACAGGGTTGTATATAAAATTTTAATAAAATTTATGTGCAGCTATATAGAGCTAGTATTACGGCTTGGATTTTCTATAAATGTAGAGCAAGAAAATTTTAATACTACCATTGCAATTGCGAATGCTTCAATTACAAATTAATGTGTAATTTAAATTGTATGTATCGTAATTAATTTACATTTTCTTACTTATATTATTAGTGAAAATTCCAAATCTTCTTACTCGGGAAGGAGTTTTGATTATAATAGACAATATTTGAAGCCTCGCAAAACTTAATATACTGACATGTGAACTAACGTGTTTGTATATTAAAATTATAATGTGTATATATTATGCTTTTTTAATTTATTTCATTGGATTTCATATTTTCCTGAAATAATTGCATGTTATGTTTATTATTATTACGTAGTTGTTATTTAGGTGAGTTCTTAGAAATTGGGAATAGTGATAGAGTACTTCCACACATGCAATTTGAGCAAGTCCCGTTTTCCCATCCAGCCTTCATAAGTTTTACTTCTGGCACATCAGGAATGCCTAAGGCTCTGATTCCTGGATTTGGAGTACGTACTTATTAATTTTTAAGAAATTCTATAACTATGGAAATTATAATTTTATACCTAACATGTCATTTTAAGTATCATGTTATAACATGTTATCTTAAAATTTTATTATTTAGAGTATTTTTGCTTCAAGCCGAGATTTTTGGTTACATTCTGACTTATCAAGAGATTGTGTTTGGTTTTCCACAACAGCGGTATTTATGAATATTTTTTATCTTCATTCTACCATAAAAATATAAATAATTCACAGAAAACTTTTTTTTCTTATTTGGATATTTTGAAAGAAAATGAAACTTTTATAGTATTTTGTTATAATTATCAAGACATAAACAAAATACTTTAAAAGTTTCATTACTTAATTTTAAATATAATTAAATATTTTAATAAAAAATTTTTTGAGAAGGACATAATTCAATTACGTATATTGTTTTTTGTCATTCATTTGGAAAACAATCATTGTTATCAATATCAAAAGTGTCAAAGATTTTACAGCGAAATCATTTTACATATATTTAAATAGTTATTAAATAGTATTTGTATTAAGTTAACGTTTGTACTTATTAATGAAGAAATAAACATTGACTATATGGATAACTGATTATTATGGTTAATTCTTATCAATGTAATCAAAGTACATGGCACATGTTGAAATATGAACTCATAGGTAAATAGTTAAGCAATTATGTAATCTCAAAGTACATTTGGGTGAAAAGTCAATAGTTTATTCATTGAAATCTAAGATATTTAACTGCTAGATTTTAATTCAGATCCATCTAGATAACGACATGGTATATACATAAAATTCACACAAAGAAAAGATGATGTTGTAATGTATTAAAATGATTAGGTTTGTGTTAAAAGTAATCACATTTGATTGATTGAATGCAGGGATATGACTGTAAACGTTAATCGTTTTTCTTTTCTTTTTTTTTCCTCTCTCTCTCTCTCTCTCTCTTTTTTGTGTTACCCGGTGTTGCTTGTTGATGTTTGATTAACATGTGTGTTTGAAAAACATGCAAATCTTAATTCTTTTTCTTTTCAATAAATCTCTGGTTTTTCCATCGATCTCTAAAGTTTTATCTAACAGCAGAGCGTGGTTTCGAACTAGATTGACAGTAAGGAAAATATCCTTTGCTTTTGGTTGAGAAAAGTTGCTTGTATCTGCTGTGGGAATTGAAATGATTGCACGTGAGGATAGCATAAGGTACAGTGTTGAACCGTTCAGTGGAAAGAATTTTTATTGTGGAAGCGTCGTATTGAAGCTGTGTTTGCTGCCAAAGAACTGGACAAATATTTAGAAAACGAATGTGATGAAACCAAAGATATAGAGATCAAGGAGGCAAGAAAGCTTATGCTTTGTTGCTAATTCTACTAGATGATACGATATTGGCAACTATGACATCTGAGATAACTGCTTATCAGATATCGTGTCAACTGGAGAGAAAGTATTCTAAAGCCAGTGCTGTGAGAAAAATTTTGAATTAGAAAAAATTAGGAAGAAACTGCTAATGTTGAAGAAGAGATGATAATGCAGAATGCATCAACACATTGATGAATTATTGTCAATAGGGAATGATTTGCGATTACCTGGTGCTATTGTGAAGGACCTTGATGAGGTAATCTATTTGCTCATATTATTTCCTTCTGAGTATGATATGATAAAGGCAACGATAGAGAATCAGCCTACTGAAAACGTCACTCTGGACTCTGTTATACAAAGACTTTTGAATGCAGGAGAATTTAAAAATGATAAAAGTCATGAAAGTGCACATAATCCTACTTCATCTGATAATGTTTCTTTTAGTACCAATAAACGGAACATTATGTGTTTCAAGTGTAAGCAAAAAGGTCATATTGCAAAACACTGTAAAAGAAAAGTGACTTGTTATAACTGTGGTCGAGCTGTCATTTTAAAAGAGATTGCAGGATGAAATTAAAAGCAGGTGTTAAGGATGCATCAGCAGCAGTGACAACATAGTTGGTGAACCAAATAAGGGCTTCTTTCTTTTGGATTCTGGTGCTTCAACTCTCATGTGCAATAAAAGTGAATGGTTTGAGAAAATAAAATCTTTTTCTGGATCTGTGTCTTATGCATCAAAAAATGGAATTTTAAGAATAGAAGGTATAACTCTATGATCATGATTGGATCAATACATAATAAGAAGATTATTTTAACTGGTGTTTTATATGTGCCAGAATTAAATGGTAAACTGATCTCAGTAAAAAATATTCAAAAAACAGAGTTGTTTTTAAGGATGACACAGCTATAGATGAAAAATGTAGTGGAAGTTTTGAAATTGCAAAACTAAATCAAAAGGATTAGTATGTATGTAATTTTGTACGTTGTAAAGCAACAACTTATGTTGTTCAACATAATACAGAATTGTGGCACAGACGTATAGGACTTTCATCTAACCATGTTCTGAAAGAAATGAGTCTTCCCATCCCTACTTTTCAGGCTTTTGTGAAGAATGTGTGATTGCAAAACATTCAAAAAAACCTTTGAGCAGGGGTCCCAGGAGCAGAGAGAAAGTACAAATGAAAATGGTTCATAAAGATATTTGTGGTCCCATTAATCCTCGTACTTAGGAAGGACATAAGAATATTGTGACTATTTTAGATGATCACTTAAGATTCTGTTAAGTACATCTTTTGAGACAAAAATGATACAGTGCCAATATTTAAACATTTTATGAAGCAAAATCCATAATTGTGCAGAATAAGATATGATAACGCTAAAGAGTGTTGGTCTGGTGAATTGGCAAATTTTTGCAGTCAAAAACGCGTTTTAATAGATCCTACTCCACCATATTCACCTTTTCTTAATGGTGTTGCAGAGAGAGCAAATAAAATCTCATTAAAGAAAACTCGTGCTCTCATATATGAAACAAAGTTGTCCAAAATGCTCTGGGGATATGCTATGCAAACTACTGCATATCTCAAGAATAGAATACCAAATCATAGTATTGGCGAAATTCTGTATAAGTTGAACTATGAAAAATTACCTAAAATTATATACTTACTTAAAATAGAAAATTAGTTACTGACATCAGTCTTATAAACATTTTTGGATGTGATGCATATATGAGAAATTCTAACTACTTAAGAAAAAAATTAAATACTAAATCTAAGAAGTTAATATCTGTTGGCTACTCCAGCATGCGTTATTGCTTGTTTGTCCCTGTAACTATACATACTGTGATTTTTCGAAATGTTAAATTTAATGAAAAGAAGACGAGAGATGATGTGAGAATTCCAGATACAATAATACAAGACAATATTCCTGCAGAAGATGACAACCTCGTATTTGAAGATGAAATTCTCAATTCAAGTGGTAGAGAATCCACTGTTTCTGGAAGAGATATCAGACCAAAGAGAAATAGCAAGCTGCCTGTTAGATTAGATGATTACTATGTATATGAAGAACAACTCACTAATGTTGATTCAGTATCATTTGAAGACATAGGGAAATTACCTATAAGGGAGCAAGAATCATGGAAAAGAGCAATCAAGAAACTGATTCTTTAAAGAAAAATTATGTGTAGAAACTGGTTGAGTTACCAAAGAATGTAAGTGTCAAACAAAGTGGCTGCACGAACAGTTCGATGACGTTTGCAGCAGCATGGACTCTCAGCTCGGAGACCATGGCTGCGGCTTCCCTTGACGCTGCGTCATAGACAAGAGCGCCTTCAATGGTGTGATCAACGATGAACCTAGGCACACGAATGGCGAGACGTCATCTTTTCAGATAAATCCAGGTTCTGTGTACAGCATCATGATGGTCGCATCCGTGTTTGGCGGCATCGTGGTGAACACACACTGGCAGCGTGCATTCGTCATCGTCATACTGGACCATCAACTGGCATGATGGTATGGGGTGCCATTGGATACACGTCTCGGTCACCTCTTGTTCGCATTGACGGTGCTTTGAACAGTGCACGTTACTTTTCTGGTGTGTTACGACCCGTGGCTGTACCCTTTATTCGAGCCCTGCGAAACCCTACGTTTCAGCAGGATAATGCCCGACCGCATGTTGCCGGTATTGTACGGACATTCTTGATACGGAACATGTTCGGCTGTTGCCCTGGCCAGCACGTTCTCCAGATCTTTCACCAATAGAAAACCTTTGGTCAATGGTTGCCGTGCGACTGGCTCGTCACCAAACGCCAGTCACTACTTGATGAACTGTGGCATCGTGTTGAAGCTGCATGGGCATCTGTACCTGTACATGCAATCCAATCTCTGTTTGAGTCAATGCCCAGGAATATAACTTCTGTTATTACTGCCAGAGGTGATTTTTCTGGGTACTGATTTCTCAGGATCTATCCAGCCAAATTTTTTGAAAATTTAATCACTTACTATTTCTAGTATAATATATTTGTCCAATAAATATCATTTTGTTGTCTGCATTCCTTCCTGGTGTAGCAATTTTAATGGCCAGTAGTGTATAAATTTTCTTCAGCTCAGCCAACTGATTGAACGCCTCAAGGCATTTTTTAGCAGTTAATAAGTCAACAAACAATATATTGCATATAATAATCAAACATTAACAATCAATGTTCAAACAAAACTAACATTCACAATAACAGAACTTCTATATTTTCTACTGTTTCAAAATCACTAAGCTGGATAGCACCGGTAATCTTATAATGAAATTACTATAATGCAAGCATACTAAATTCCTATAGAAATATTTTTTATGCCTTGTACTTTCTACAGTTACTTTCCAGAAATAAGATTGGTCTGATAATCTCTTTTTTGAAAAATAAACAAATCTAAGCCTTTCATCATCATACTTGGCAATACGCATATTACCAGCTTCTAGAGAAATCTTTCCGTGACTGATTATGGTATGGGATTCAAGCACCCCATCTAAATTTAATTAAATTCATCACTAATAATAATAATATGACATATGACAATATGACTTTTGAGTTATCCTCTCAAATGAAAATGGTTTCTCGCAATTGGTACAAGGTAAAAATATCAACAAATATACATCACCAATTATCTTTAATATTTTCAAGAATTTGGTTTATTCTTATATCATGCTTTTCAAATCTTATTGAGAGAAGCATATTGTTAGAGAAAATTTTTCTAACACTTTAGAGTTTTCTAAATCACAAAGTGCGGTACAAAAATCCCTAATGCTTACACCAGAAGCTATTTTCAAATCTCTTTGAATGATGCTGTACTCTAGAAACATTATGTTCATTGAAATCTTAAACAATAGTTAGTCATTACAATCTTCTATCATACCCTCTGTAGATGACTCACTCTGGTAAAAAGAGAAACTTTTGGAGTATTTTTGAGAAGAATTTCAATTAAAGTCTAGAAATCATGCATAAGTTATCAATTGGAACCCATACATTTCAAATTATTAACTGCCAAAATCCTTAAATTTCAAATTATAATTATGGGATAAAAGAAAAAAAATTTTTCAAATGTCATTTTAAAATAAGATTTTTGTCTAAAATGTAAAAATTCTATCCCTTATTTTAAAGTCTTAATTGACCAGGAGCTTTCATTTCTTACCTAATGAAATCACTAAAATTGAATTCAAGCTGCCCAAAGGCTATATTAAGAAGAAACTGGAAACGTAAAGGTAATAAATTAAAGTAAATTTTTTCAGCACTATTCTGGTAAGGTATAGAAATGATGATAATGCTGAACTCATAGAAATGATCTTAATTATATGAGTTCAACTTATGAATAGAAGGAACAGCCTGTGAAAAGTTTTTCAAGCACTGAAAAACTTTCACGTTTTTTTCTTATCGAGAAATGATATAAAATACGCCCTAGCCAACACTATTCACATTAGCTATTTCTAGTGCATTTTCTTGCAAACAAGCAGCCGTTTAAGCAAAAGAATTTTAACTACGTGAATATATCATAATTTTAACTACATAAATGTATACATATATACATAATTATCCAGTCAACATTAAGTAGTTAGAAACTTCCAAACGACAAATACTTATTACATTTACTTTTAATAATAAAAGAATAAATTTCTTTGAGTTACCCGAGGAATTACTTCAGTAACATATTCTTAATATCCATCAAGATCTATGAGTTTTAACATGGTCTAAAATAGACAAGAAAAGAACAGCAACCTTTATCGTTTTGTAACAACAGATATTTCATAAAAACATCATAAAATCAAATGCAACGAGGAAACAATTTTCAAGTAATAAGCATCAATAAGCTTAGAAATAATACAATTGTTACATAACAATATCAATTTCATGATAGAAGAAGAGTGGTTTAAAATTCTGTTCGTTATAAATAAAATTTACAGGAATTTTGTAGAATAATAATCATTATTTGGAAGCAAGCCCATGCAAATTTTCAGGTGTGGCCTGTAATCCTCAAAAATATTATTTTATTTGAAGAACATTTTGTAGTCATTACTTATTTTAAGTATTCTAACCACTATTAGATAACACTTTGAATCATCGTCTGGGTAAGATATAGAATAGAATATCTTTGCATTACGAGAGAATGAGGCTTTTCTTAAGCAGGTCACTGAGGACACAGAAGTTCAATTATTAACGTTTCAAGAGTTTAATGTTAACAAAAGAGATACATCTCATAAATGTTTACTCTTATGTCACAAATGTTTTCTTTTTCTTAATTATAGCTTTTGCAACAGAAAATTTTACATCAATTGTTATGAAAGAAATTAATATACATACATTAATATGAAACATGTTTATGTGGGAAAACTTATGAATGTTTTTTATTTTGGAGCCTTTAATTTTTTTTGACAGATTTAAATCATGAGCAGTAAATCATTTAAAGAATTTCCTATCATGAAAATTCCACATAGAAATTCTGGGAAATTAGTTCGAAAATTGTGGACTATTATCCAAAACAAATACCATGTAAAATTTGGTAAGTATAATTATTATGTTTATGAAATTGTGAAACTGATTTTTGAAAGTACTGAAAATATTTTAAAAACTGGGAGAATTTATAATAATTTTGGATTAATTTTATAAAACTTATAAATAACGTGTTGAACGGAAATAAATTTCAGTTACGAACATCAAAAAAATTAATTTTTTCAATTAACAATGAAATGAAACAAAGATTTAAAACATTAATTTTGCATTATTGAAAAAATAGGGTGAAAAGGATAGTTATATCTAATTACTGAAAGAATACTTAAAAACTAATTAAATATTTGATAAAGAAATTCCTTTTACAATAGAAAAATTTAACTAAAATTTTTGTCGAACTTAATTCTGTTTTTTCCCCATTTCTCATCATTAGTACATAACAGCTAAAATCATATTTATTACAGTTGTTGTGTGTGCTATATCGATTCAACTTTCAAATAGAGTATGAATTTAGTTTATTTAGAATATTACATAAAATCAGTTTATGTAGAAAGTTCTTAATGAAAAGAAATCTTCTTATGAATATTTTATTAAACACGAGTATAAAGTTTTTGGAAGCTTTTCATTTAATATGTTTAATCATTTAGCAAGATACGAATGAATTAAATGTACTATATTTTACTCTTTATAAATGAATAATAAAATCTATTATAATACCTTGAAATTTAATTCACAAAATGTATTCAATTCTGTTACAATATATAATTGTATTATCAAGAAAAATTAGGAAAATAAATGTGAAATGAGTAAGTAATATTTTTAATCTGGCACAGGAAATTGTCTTTTTGTAAACAATCAAAATAATGCATTTTTAATATGATAAAAAGTTAATTATGTTTTTTTATACATATTTGTACACAATATTCTTTATTCTTTTCTTTTTGTTAGCTGACTTTTGGGAGTTCCACAAGTGGACGACGAACAACTTATGTGAATTTTGGGCAGAGATGTGGGATTTCACTGAAGTAATAGCATCGAAAAAGTTTGACAAGGTATACTTTATGATGCTGTGGAAATTGTTTATCACAGGAATCATAGTTAAAGGAAATTAAAGTTAATTGTAAGGAATTACTCACAAATTTCTTAGAGAGCATAAAATGTTAGTAAATAAACAATATAACTTGAGATATTGCCATGAAATATGAAATTTGAGATACAAATTGTTTCTATAACTAAGAAAATGATAAAAAATTATCTATTTGAGTACTCTCATTTCATATAAATATATTTCATTATTCTAGTCCTGTGTCATTCAGTTTTTTCAAGGCAAGTGGATATTTTAATAACATATCATATTTTGAAAGATGTTCCTATGTATGAAAACATGATACTTAATACTTATGACACTTGAGTTAAGTTGCTTTATATTCTGACAAACACTTTTTCTACTTGGATTCTATTTTCTTGAAACATGTTCATTAGTAAATTATGAGCATTTATTGAAAATTTAATCACCTTAAGAATAAAAATTTTCTGAAAATTTTATCTTTGATGTTTTTATTCTTCCTTTTTAGAACATTTAAATGCAAATTTTATTTAACTAAGTAAAAATATATTTATATCACGTTATAATTGTGCAAAAGAAATTTTTGTACGGATTTTTTTTAATGTGAATAGTAAATTACGGAGAAGTAATTAAGTAAAACAATACAAGAAAATTAAGCACAAAATTCAAATATACAACAGTCAAATACAAGAATTTGAAATAATATGCTTAATTATTTCTTTATACATTAAAATATATTTACAATATTCAAATGACATATAATTTATTAGGAAAAAAGTAATATATTTTAAAATAAATTCCCCAATTTCGAAATTACAAAAAAATAAGTTATTTTCATGAAAAAAAATTATTACCATGACTTTTGGGTTTAATTGGTATAAATTTTTTTGAACTACTTAGGCTTGTAAAAGATGTTTATTTATTTGTTTTCAGGTTGTTGATTTGAGTACGCCAATGAGTGAAGCACCAGAATGGTTTTCAGGAGCAAGACTTAACATGGCAGAGAATTTATTGAGATTTAGAGATGAACATATAGCTCTTATATGTGTTGGTAATGAATGTTGTATTTTATAACGTAAAATAAAATGTGAACTTCGAAAATATTATATGAAAATATCGTATATATTTCATTTAATAGTACTTACCATCATATTCCTAAAATTCTGTTGCCATTACAAAGAAAAACAAAGGACGTTCATCTATCCTCATCACGTGCTGTAAGGTCAAGATTCGATGCATATGTTTTCAAAATTTATTGCAAATTCTTAAACTTGCTGACATGTTCAAATATTTTTTTTATCTAAACAGTGTATTTTTTGCTTTAATTTGATGAGCTTTTTCAATACATACTTTCAGTATATTTTGAGTCACGCTCATAAATTTTTATTTCATTTTTTTGAGAAAATATTTATTAAGTACAAGATTTCCTCAAAGGATTCAGTATAAAATAGTAAATAAACGTTTTTAATATATCTATTAATAATAATTACATTCTTAATCATCTAAACAAAAACGAAATTTTAAAATATTTGCTTCAGATGTAGAATTTATAATTTCCGATATATAAATCATAATTCATTCATAATTTTTAAAGCTAAATTTTAAACTTTTAAATATTTTTCATTTTGATCCTGTATGAACGAAATAAAGGGATAAAGAAGCCGAAATCTGACAAAAAAACTGATGTCACATAAAACTTACATTAATATTTGTAATATTTTGGTTTACTAAATCGGTCTCTAGGCAGATGCTACCAGGTAATTTATTTAATAAGTCTAATGTTTATACTTAAATTTGAAGTAAGCTAACTATTAAATATATATAAATAAATGAAAGTTCATTTTTAGGTGAAAGCAGGAAACCACCCGAGAGAATAACTTACGCACAAATGTATGATGAAGCAAAGGCATACGCAGACGCTTTTAGGAAATGTGGTCTTCGGAAAGGCGACAGAGTAGCTGGCAAGTAAAGTCATTTTTGTATAGTTAACAATTTTGAAGATTATTTAAATAAAATAAAGATCATGAATGACACTAGAAGAAAAAAGCATTTTTGAATTCTCTCTTTAATTATTGACTAATCTGCTTGCATAATAAATGCATGAATCTTTGTTTATAAATGAAAATGTATATAAAGATTATATATAATATATATATATATATTCGTATGTATGTATATACGTGTAACCAATCTTGGAATAAAAGCAATTTTAACAGTGAAAATAATTTATTTCACTATAAAAAAAAGAATACAGAATAAAAAAGAAAAAGAATAAAAGAGAATACAAGAATAGTTACAAAAAAAGTAATTTTTCAATTAATTTGGAGACAGCATTTCAGTATTAATTTCACAAAGGGATGTTGACGTACTTTTTATTGTTCTTGTTGACAACGCGAATTCGATAAATTATTTGTTGTAAATGAATATGACTTTTTCTCTTAGTTAAATTGTTGGTAATTTTATATACATTTATTTAGAACACACTATAATTTTAATTCGGGAAAAAGATTATTAAATTGATAAATGGGCTCCTTGTAAGGAGAGTTTATTTTCTAAACAATTGATGTCTGAGAAGAAAAATAATTATCTGTAATTAGCAATAGAACAATTAAAAAATATTATTTCCATGGCTACTTTAAAAAAAAGTAAATTTTTAATTAAAATTTTCTTAATTAAATTGAGGAATCAAAAACTTTTTAGTTTTCACATTACAAAAAAAAAAAAAAAAAAAAAAAAAATCCTAATATATGATTGCATTATCGGATTTTAAAGAAATAAGTTAAGAATAGGATCTTTTTTTTGCCTTGTATGCAAAATTGCAATCGAAAAAAATTGCGATATTATTATCCGCAAAACAATTACGATATCATATTTAGAGATGGAGAATTCGCTGTGTTGGATGTCTCAAGAGATCACAGTCTATAACACGACGCCTTAAAAGCAAATCTTTTAATACACAGCTTCGTTTTCCGATACTTTTAAAAGCAAAATTTTTATTTGAATTAATTTTTTTTTACTTTATATCTCTATATTTATATTAAAAAAATATATCTGTTAAAAAGTATTCAGTGAAATAATCTTTAGTAATTTAAGGGTATAATTTGAACATTAAGATCAATAACTCTTAATTATATTTAATATTATTGCAAAAATATGCAATAAATCATTTTTATTAGGATGGCAATATCACGAATTTCAAATATTCTTAACAATCATTTTATTGATTATCAAAATATAATTCCTTTAATTTCATAAGTCTGTAGGTTTCATAACGACATCAATTAAATGGAGTATAAAATGTCTCATTTGAAATCTGGGATGAAAAAAGCATTTCTTAGAAATATGAATGCTATTAATATGAGCGTATTGCTAATGAAGTGTTATTAATGAATTAATCGTATAATGAAATGTAATTATTTCATAGAATGGGAAAGTCAAACATTTGATTTTCAGTCAAGCCATTATAATTAATTTAACTAATATTAATTTTTAGATTTCAACAGTGTTTGCAATATTTTATGCAAAAAGCCAAAAATTCTTACAATTCTCATTACTTTCTTATCAAATCAATATATTATCTGTTTTTCTCTTTATTTTGGGGAATATGTAAGGTTTATAAAGAATGTTGAATAACAATATCTGAAAATCTACTGCGATTACTCCAGCAGTGACAATTGTACGAACATTTAAAAACTTGCCATTGACCGTGGAGAAAACAACTAAGAATGTGGAATTAAAATTATTTTGAAAAAAGTAGAGATTACTCAGCATCAGAAAATTTCAGACAACATGAAGTTATCAAATAATATTTGCAAATTCAAAGACATATAATATACGAGTTTTAAATCAGTTAATAAATATTAAACTGACAGGGAAATAAATTGTTTCAAACAGCTCATCATAAGGTAAATTTAGACAAAAGTTTAGTCAATGAAGTATTTTGCTAAAAATTTTGCCATATTGGGCATTTCTCTATATACATTAATGAAGTTTATTACTGTTAAACAAAACAATAAAGAGGAATGGTGGCACCTGCTGCTTTTTAATTCTCCTCCGTTATTAGATAGTTACCTGCATATGTATATATATATGTATATCTACATATATATGTATATCTACATATATATGAATATATATATATATATATATATATATATATATATATATATATATATATATATATATATATATATATATATATATATATATATATATATATTCATATATATGTAGATATACATATATATGTAGATATACATATATATATACATATGCAGGTAACTATCTAATAACGGAGGAGAATTAAAAAGCAGCAGGTGCCACCATTCCTCTTTATTGTTTTGTTTAACAGTAATAAACTTCATTAATGTATATAGAGAAATGCCCAATATGGCAAAATTTTTAGCAAAATACTTCATTGACTAAACTTTTGTCTAAATTTACCTTATGATGAGCTGTTTGAAACAATTTATTTCCCTGTCAGTTTAATATTTATTAACTGATTTAAAACTCGTATATTATAGGTCTTTGAATTTGCAAATATTATTTGATAACTTCATGTTGTCTGAAATTTTCTGATGCTGAGTAATCTTTACTTTTTTCAAAATAATTTTAATTCCACATTCTTAGTTGTTTTCTCCACGGTCAATGGCAAGTTTTTAAATGTTCGTACAATTGTCACTGCTGGAGTAATCGCAGTAGATTTTCAGATATTGTTATTCAACATTCTTTATAAACCTTACATATTCCCCAAAATAAAGAGAAAAACAGATAATATATTGATTTGATAAGAAAGTAATGAGAATTGTAAGAATTTTTGGCTTTTTGCATAAAATATTGCAAACACTGTTGAAATCTAAAAATTAATATTAGTTAAATTAATTATAATGGCTTGACTGAAATTCAAATGTTTGACTTTCCCATCCTATGAAATAATTACATTTCATTATACGATTAATTCATTAATAACACTTCATTAGCAATACGCTCATATTAATAGCATTCATATTTCTAAGAAATGCTTTTTTTTTATCCCAGATTTCAAATGAGACATTTTATACTCCATTTAATTGATGTCGTTATGAAACCTACAGACTTATGAAATTAAAAGAATTATATTTTGATAATCAAAAAATGATTGTTAAGAATATTTGAAATTCGTGATATTGCCATCCTAATAAAAATGATTTATTGCATATTTTTGCAATAATATTAAATATAATTAAGAGCTATTGATCTTAATGTTCAAATTATACCCTTAAATTACTAAAGATTATTTCACTGAATACTTTTTATCAGGTATATTTTTTTAATATATATATATATAGAGACATAAAGTAAAAAAAAATTAATTCAAATAAAAATTTTGCATTAAAAAGTAACGGAAAACGAAACTGTGTATTAAAAGATTTGCTTTTAAGGTGTCTTGATTAAAGACTGTGATCTCTTAAGACATCCAACACAGCGAATTCTCCATCTCTAAATATGATATCGTAATTGTTTTGCAGATAATAATATCGCAATTCTTTTCGATTGCAATATTGCATACAAGGCTAAAAAAACCCTATTCTTGACTTATTTCTTTAAAATCCGATAATGCAATCATATATTAGGAATTTTTAAATTCTTTTTTATAATGTGAAAAATAAAAAGTTTTTGATACCTCAATTTAATTAAGAAAAATTTTAATTAAAAATTCACTTTTTTTAAAGTAGTCATGGAAATAATATTTTTCAATTGTTCTATTGCTAACTACAGATAATTATTTTTTCTCTCAGACATCAGTTGTTTAGAAAATAAATTCTCCTTACAAGGAGCCCATTTATCAATTTAATAATCTTTTTTCCGAATTAAAATTATTGTGTGTTCTAAATAAATGTATATAAAATTACCAACAATTTAACTAAGAGAAAAAGTCAGATTCATTTACAACAAATAATTTATCGATTTCGCGTTGTCAACAAGAACAATAAAAAGTACGTCAACATTCCTTTGTGAAATTAATACTGAAATGCTGTCTCCAAATTAATTGAAAAATTACTTTTTTGTAACTATTCTTGTATTCTCTTTTATTCTTTTTCTTTTTTATTCTGTATTCTTTTTTTTTATAGTGAATTAAATTATTTTCACTGTTAAAATTGCTTTTATTTCAAGATTGGTTACACGTATATACATACATACGAATATATATATATTATATATAATCTTTATACATTTTCATTTATAAACAAAGATTCATGAATTTATTATGCAAGCAGATTAGTCAATAATTAAAGAGAGAATTCAAAAATGCTTTTTTCTTCTAGTGTCATTAATGAT
>JAPDSC010016964.1:0-14225 GCA_026290005.1 Latrodectus geometricus | reverse complement strand
AAAAAAAATATGTAGTTAACTGTAAAAACAAGTTTTCTGTTTACAGTGTTCTTTTCTTGATTTAAATAAATTTTACTTGCATTGTCTCATACGGAGGAATATTGTCGTTGACAAGTTACATTTTTTTTTCTGTAGTCACACAGCATCCTAATTTATTTTTAAATATGTCTTAGAATTTTTCAAGGCGCCAAACTGAAATATTTCTTATCTATATTATCTCCGTTGAGACAGACTGGAAATGCCACGGTGTTTCTTAAAGAAAATTTGTTTTCATCTTGTATTGCATTCCTCACACCATTCAGCAGATTTTTAGAATTATTATTTCCTTTTTTAACTTTTTGTGCATAGATTATCTTTTTTGTTTTATATTTTTATAGCTTTTATCCACGTTGCCAACACAATGATTTTCGTTGAATTCCAACAAGTTTTATGGGTGCTCATTTTTATTATTCATATTATTATGCAATAATCATTAAGAACAATTATTTGGACGTTTTTGAATTATTTAACTTAGTGAAAAATTTAACATTAATAAGGGGGAAATACAAATAATTTCAATCAGCTCTTTAAATTTTTTATTTCACAACATTACATACAATAGTATTTTGTGCATACAATAGTGCTTGCTTGCTTTCTGATGATCCTGAAAATCTATTGTAATTTTTTTTATAAAAATATTTTTTCTTTTGGTTTGGTTCATACATAAGATTTTATTTCAAGATGTACAACAACACTTTGAAGAAATCGTAATAAAATCCTAAGCAAATAGTAAATGCATTATTTTGCTAAATCGTCATTTTGCTCCGAATGCTATATATACATTTTACTTTGGAAATTACTTCCTAAATTAAGAAGAAGACTTTGATTTGGAAAGTATCTGACGAGCTTTCAATTTTCAGTTAAATTATTTGTTATAAAATATCGATTCTGCTCAATAACTTGAATGTTCGATTTTCGCTTCGGGTTTAGTTGTTTATTGTGGTTCGAAATATATTTTAAATTTTAAGTTCTGGTCGTATTAGCCCTTGTGTGCGAAAAATGATTGTTAAATTATAAACACAAATCTAATAAATTTATTTGTATTACCAAATTCCGTCGATATCAATGCATTCAGTATATAATAACCGCCCGATTGTGATTGGTATTTTCATGCATATTCGAATCAAAGCTGGTACATGGATATCGTTTACTTAAAGTGCTTTGTAAAATGTGATCAAACAATCTTTTTTCTTGTGAACGTGCTCTTTGCACAACTTGAATGCACACATTACACGTACCATAACTTATTGTAATGACTGTTATAAGAATATCGTTTGAATAAATTTGAATCCTAAATTCTATAAATCTGAATTCAATTGAATTAATTATTTTTATAATTCACTTGTTATTGTTCAGTTGTTAATTACAAATCAGATCTTTTGAAGTCTAAAATCAGAATACACAAATTTGAATACACTAAAGTCTTTAATGAAATCATAGCAACAACAAGAATAAAAAATAAATATGATATAAATTATATTCTGATATTAAAAAGCAACTAAACAATTATTATGTATTTTCATATTATTTCTTATTATGTTTTATGCACATAAATTCCATGAGTAGCTCAAAAGCCAATACGATTCAATTAACTGGTTATTAAAAGTTAAGAAAAAATCACAAAAATAGTGATAGCTCTCCTAAAAATAAGCCTATCTCAATGAAATTTGAATGTGTTAGTAAAAGGAGCTGGATAACTGATATTATACAAAATCGTGGCGCTACTGTCGGAATACGTCATTTGCGAGGAGCATGAAAACGAATGTATCAGAGCAAGGTGGCAATTGTCGCTGCGTATGATTACAAATCTGATAAAGCGAAATTGTAACAATGGCCTCCAGACATTATTTGACGGAACATTTTCCTTGGCGAGCTATTGAGAGACTTAAGGAGTCCGATAGCAAAGCTAGAGGCTGAATGTGAGTCTGTCTGTGATATAAAGACTGCTGCAACAATTTCTAACCACAGATTTGGCATCTAGGGGGTTCAGCCGAGGACATCAATGTGTTACCACGAATGCCGATGACCGATATTTGTCAATATGGGTTCGAACGAGTAGAACCGCAACTCAGGTATTCTCTCGCTTCAAACTCTGGAAGGTTGGTATCCAGATCGACGGTGCGTCAAAGTTTTCATGAACGTGATCTTTATGTGAGGTGATCAGTCATTTGCGTACCGCTCACGTTACGCCAAAGATGGTAACGTTTCCATTGCGCGCATGTCCACTCGACGCGTGATCAATGGATGATATTCTCTTTACGGATGAGTCCTGGTTTAGCCTCTAAAACGACAGTAAGCACATCTTCATTTGGAGGGAACGTGAACTCGTTTTCATCCATTAAACATTCGTAAAGGAATGCATACGGATCAGGAAGCCTCTATGTTTGGAATGGTATCTCTTTGGGTGGATCCATAGACCTCCATGTCTTTTCTCATGGAAATGTTAATCCTCCCACTTCTAGAGATGACATCCTGGATGCTTATCTATGCCATTATGCCGGGCATTAGATAAGGCCTACATGCTGTATGCAATGATAATGCGAGGCCACACAGGGAAGCAGAAAAACAATTGAGCGCATGCTTTAGCTAGCTGGATCACCGGACCTTAACCCAATCAATCATGTTTGGAGGACGTGTAGCTGCTCTCAACCCCCCTATTAGAACCCTAGCCACGCTTTCATCTACTTTGGAAGAGCAGTGGCTTGCTCTTCCAAATCATAGCTGTATTGCTTCTCTGAAGAGATCATACCCCCTATTATGGTAGACTTTATACGTATTGAGTACCCTTTATTATGGATAATAAAGGGTACTTTTTCTAGACCAAGCATACATTCCCATTTGTTCATTGTATACATATGCTAATTTTTATAACACCATAATTTTCCGGTGATTTCCTTTCTTGCTTTTGTGTATAGTACTATAAAATTTATATACCTTCCTATGTGTTGTATAAGTTTTATAGAATTCCACGCATAACTTTTTGTGTTATCGTCATTTTTGTGACTTTTCTTTAATTTATGATAAACAGTGTATATAAATATATTATTTCTTAACATTTTTTGATTTTTGTAAATTTAAATGGAATAAGTAATTACTGTAGTTATGTTAAAGGATTGTTTTTCTTTTTCAGAATCAAGTAGCCTTTTATTATAGTTTCTGAATGTTGTATAATGTCAGAAGTCATTTAGAACAAGTACACATTTATCAGTATTTTTAATACGAGTTTTGAAATCAAAACTAAATTGGTTTTTTTATCTTCCCATATTTATTGGCAACACTAAAAAAGTTATATTGACAGTAACAATTACTATTGGTATTTAGAATCGTTCGAAATGCAGACATAAAAAGATCTTCAATTTTTAAGGAGTTCTACGTTCGGTACCTTTTAATTTTATATATTTGAACCTCCGTTAAAATTCAAAAATATGGGGACGAACAACTATATAGAAACTTTTGAAAATTACTATGTGATTTATAAAAGAATTATTTCCCCGTAACAGTTATAAAAACTCTTAAGATTTTAAAATAAGAAAAATATATTCAACGCAAGGAATGTATTCCATGTAATTATAAAAGAAAGGAGGAAAAAAAAAAAAAAATGAAAAGGTAGAGTGATGTAGAACATAATGAAAGTAAAAAAATGACATGTGTGTGTGCTGTTTTATTTTAAATCAAGCAGAAATGATAATATTGATACTAGCATATCAGCAAATAAGGAAAATGTAAAAAATAATACAAGTGACTGAGGAGCTGGTAGAAAATGCATCAGTAACTCCGGTAAATGGTCTGAAAATATTATAACACCAAGAATACTTATAAATACCAAAATAAAAATAATTTCTAGCAAAAAAAAATTATATCCCTTTACGGCTTTGTAACCGCGATATAAGCGTTCCTCAAAGACGAAAGGTAATGAAATTTTAGAACAATTCTATTATTTTTCTTATCGTTTTAATCGCCAATAAATATAAGTTCTAAGGTTTTTAACATGCTATCTAACCCTCTATCTTCACGATTTAACAACCTTATCTACGTGCTGTGTGAAAAGTATTTTTCTTCTTAAGAAAAAAAATTATATATATTCTTCTGATCTAATTAATTAAAAAATTTGAAAATCTGTATTCGAAATCAATGTCTCATTTTCGGATATTTGTACGTCATCACATTAGTTTCTGAACATGAAGTGCAAAGATATGCATCATATTCTTCATGAATATATTTAGAGAGTTGCTAATTCAATGCGCGAAACTGTGGTTAAATATTTTGAATGACGGCGTTATGTAAAACAATACATTTAAAAATAAAACGTAAATATTAAAGTAATTTAAGATTTACAGTTTCTTTGAGCGACGAATGCGAATAAAGTCTGGTGTACAAACAAACATTCTGCACGGACATGACCCAATTACATGATATTTTAATGCCTGACATAAGACGACATCGCACATTTAAGATCATTGCCGCAAGAAATCCTTTGCACACCTGCGCCAGGCGTTGGAATGAATGCTTCCCACTGTGTAGAGAAATCTTCTTGGAAAAGTGAATAAAATGTTAAAAACCTTTGAAAGAATTCTCACTCTTCTCAAGGATTTTTATGAAGTTCTTAGCATTTTTTTTGCGGAAAGAATTTAATTTCCCTTTTTGTATTCATTTTAAATTACATATTAAAATCACGATTTAAAAACTCTTAGCTAGTTTACATAATAAATGATTAATCACATCAATATATAAATATTTTTCTGTTTATTATTGTTCACTAAATAAATACGCGTTGTATTAGGGGGCTCAATGAAGCCTAGTAAAAAGACAGCTGTCTTTAGAGTGAAACATCCTAAGTTCGATACCAACCGCTGTTGAGCAACGGGCAACTGATGTTGAACTTCTGCATGAGATTTGTCGGGGTGGATGCTTGAGGGTTTTCTAGATTTTTTGTTTTGTGATATGAATACGGACTACTATTTATGAAAAGTCATTCTAAGAGGCAATTTACTAAATACTAAAATGTTTTAGAAATGTATTACACTGCCCCCTACCGGTCGTAAGATAAGCATTGTTTCAAAAAGCTAAACTCAATATAAAAAATAAAGTTCCTCATTTTTTTCTCTGTTTTAAACCTTTTTCAGCGCGATAAGTTTTTGTCAGTAATGATTTTGTGTGATTTTTGACAATTTTCAATATTAAAAATTTAATGTTGCCATTTTTTAAAAAAAAATTAATTTTACACTACGTTTTTTTAAAAGTTATCTCTTGACTTTTAAAAAAACGTAGTTTGAAATTAATATTGAACAAATTTTGTGTTCTTGAAAGTTTTTAATTAAGAGGTGAAAAAAGGGCTATTATAATTTTTTCTGCCTATTTTTATAAAGTAAAACTTGTTTTCTCAAAAACCTTGTTTATAAAAAATATTCAAACTTGTTTTTTTTCAATGAATTAATCGGGTCTTGACTTGCATATCACTTTCCAACGTTTGATATTTCCTAGTGAAGTTAATAGGCTTTTTATATGCATATAACTATCTTTAATTCTTTCGTTGTCCGTTTTTATATCGTCTGAACGCAGAATGTAATCAACATGGTGCAGGGGATTAGTGTAAAAAGATCAAGATAAATGGGAAATTTTGTATGGCATGTGATTCCTCGAAAATACCTTTACAGTGGAAGCTTAATCTTAAGAGGAATTTAAGGAAGCTGCATAAACTATCTCAGAACAAACTAACTGACATAATTTTTTTCTCGAATCGCTGTTAAAAATAGAATATCATGGGGAAACTAGTGGCGCTATCTGGATGTATTGCTTTTAACTGTAAATGTAATGCTCCAAGGTGTAATGGCGCAGGAAATTTAAGTTAAAAATTTACTCCTTTATGTAAAAAGTCTCATGGCTATAATAAACGCTTACTTTAAAGGATTATTCTATTTCATAAGAACAAATTTTGCTGAACCGAAAGTTTTGGTGACAAGACTTGGAATATAGCTAAAAAAATGTAATAATTTTTATTTTGGAGCATACATGCTGAACATTTTTGTGTTTTTAAAATAACAAATTTACAAACAATTTTATGTTTGGTTTATTTTGCAAATAAACTAACAACTTTCCGTTTTAATTCTTATTAAAAATGTACTGAGAACAATTTGAAATAATTTGGGTGTCAATTTAGCCATATTTGTGTCAATTGCCAGGTTGATGGGATTTTTACACAAGTACCCAAGAATCTTTAATCGAAGAATGTCCAATGATTGTCAACAGGAAAAGCATTATTCTGTAAAAATATATGAGAGAACCTGCGTAAGACGAATTTTAAAAAAATACTTGGCTGTGGAAAAATAGGAATTGTATACTATCTCTACAATATTTTCCGAGGTTTGAAAATTTTGACGAATGTACAAAGTGTGACCTCCAGATATTTTCCAATATTTTCTATTAAAATTTATCACTATAGCAAAAGGTTACTGATAATAAGTGTGATTATATTATTGATTAGAAATAATAATTTGTTAATAATTGATCTGCTTGAATTTAATGTAAGGAACGATATTATCCAGTCCCACCTAATTCTCCTAATTCAAAGTATTAAAATATCAGTAACAATATTATCAACATCATCAATTAATAATTTATTTTAGTATTACAAATAACATTAACTACGCCTAAAAGATTTCACCAAACACTAATTTTGAGCATCACTTTTTTTATACTAAAATAACAAAAAGGAAAAATAATATAATAAAAACAGTGAAAATTAAAATAAGTAAGCAAATGAAATCAAAACATTGCATTCGAAACAGGATGTTTTTGATGGCAGAAGAAATATTACATTACACAAGAAATATTCGTGCGTAAGAAATTGCTAAGTTCCTCGAACCATTACATTTGATTTCATTGATTTGTTTGTATTGTATTTGTTGAACACATGAAAGTATGTTTTTCCCGCACTTATTATCTTAATAGTTATTTTTACTATTGTTTTCTTTGATAATGTATTAAAACACGTGCTTAAATTATAGTTTTTTTTTTTAAATTTAAGAACTTAAGTAGCATAAAGTTTATTCAATTCCAAGAAGTTGGCAATGTTGAGAAATGAAACTGTTGATGCTCATTTTTTGAATTCGAAATTGTTCGAAAACAAATTATTTAATTTTCAGAGAAATATATTTTGCATTTATATTATTTTCTATATTTGTTTTACTGGTTAATTAGTTTTTAAACTGTTATATGATATTAATAAACAAAATGGAAACTTATATTATAAATATTTTTATATATTTTTTGACATATACTGCTGGCTATTAAAATGGTTGTAAAATACAAACGAATATTGAATTGTAAGGAGGTGTGATTGGTACCTATATGGAATTTGCATGACAGAAAACAGATGCAAAGGTATGCAAATGATTGGTTTTTTCCAACGCTTTCATGTATAATAGTTGGTTGTAGCGACACATACGATGTGTTTAAATAAAACAATTTTACGTCAGATTTTTCATACAGAAATTTTATTTGTATGTTGTTGAATAGTAAAAAGTTTTTTGATTTCTCGTGTGGAAAGGAAAAATACTTACCAACACGTTTTTACTTTGATGGTGGTCTAATGATATGATACTTGAAATGCTGTTGATTGCACCGCAGTATTATTGTTCATGTGGGTCGAGATCCCATAACTGTCTGAATATGGAATCGATGGGTTCAGATAGTTATAGAGAAATGCCTGTGTGGCGTCTCACTATCATTATCATCTTATCTATGAAGTCCAAAAAGTCCTTCCGTTGTTGTGTCGGAAATATGGAGAGGAGCAATATAGTTCAGGTGTGACTCATCACTTACCTATGGTTCAAAATTACATCACCAAGATGGGGGAGTATTCCAAACCCGTTAAACTTAAGATTCAGTCCTGGGCTCGCTAGCACCTCTATGTATGCATGTATGTTACTAAAAGCCGGAAAGACATTATGGCTTTGATGGATTGTACAGCGATGTCTCGCGCATGAGCTGAGAAATGGTATCGCTTGCAGTATAAGAAATATCTGCTGGAAAAATTCGAAGATGTTCGCAGCAGCACAACTATCAGCTCAGTGATCGTGGCTACCTGAAAGACAGGAACATTTTCACTGGGGTGATGAACGATGAATCTCAGGAATCATGGATGCGACATATTTTCCCTTATTGTTTGCTACATCATGATAGTCGCATCCATGTTCAACGTCATCGTGGACCAGCTTGCATTTGATATCGTTATAATCGTCATCTAGAGTAAAGCTAAGGAGTGCCATTAAATTTACAACTAGATCATCTTTTGTTCACGCGTTGATGGGGCTTAGAACAGTGGCCGTTACATTTTTATACTACTATGTGTCTTTATTCTCATTATTGTAGGTTTGAAAACTATATTTCAATAACATAATACATGACCAAATGTTGCTAGACTGTACGGAACTTCTTTGGTACGGAAGATGTCATCCTCTGAGTTGTTCTTCACGACTCTCACTGATAAAAGACGTCTGATAAATGGGGTTAAGCTGTTTCATTCAATGATCAGGCGTTTAATGTTTGTTATTGAGTCAAGTTTGCTTTGTTTGCCACTCAAAAATCATTTTTTGCGCACAATGTTTAATTAGATCACCTACAGCTTAAAGTGCATTCTAAGCCACTACGAACATCCATGTCAAAGTGGGATTCGAACCTACGAAATATTGAATCGAAAGCCAGAATGCTGATTGTTAAGATTCCATTTCGGCGTTATTGGTGTCAGAGTTGGCGATTCTGAGTTATGCTTTCTCAAATATTTTCCGTTCCTAGAAAACTAAATCTCGCTTGTCTTTTTTTAACATAATACATTTATTTAATAAATATTTTGCCATTTGCACTTTTTCTTGTGTAGTAGTTTCAATGATCATTAAAATATGTCTTCTCCATTAAAACATCGGTTGATATATGAATATGGAATGTCTTGGTATATCGAAAGTATTTTCAGATTGATGCAATTTTTATACTATTAAAAATATCTTAAAACAATATTAATTACCACATATAACAAATATTTACATAAATAACCTTGAAGTATATTCATTGAACATCATGAATTTTTAAATATTGATATAAGATAAAATTAAAAACTAATGGTATATTCACTGGTTATTCAAATATTTTTTTATGATCTTTCTCACATAAAATTATGCGGAAAACGACAATCGTGTTTATTTTATTTCTGTTTTTGCATTTTATTCGAAAAGGAAATTAAGAAATTTAACTATTGTCATTGACACTATCGTCTTACGTCGCAATGAATATTTGCTTTTTTTATATAATTTAATACAGACGCTATAGTCTATATTTTGATTCATTTTTATAAAAATATCAAATTATATTGGTTAATGAAGATGAACTTTTAAATATTTGATTGTAATAATTTATTCTTTCCCGTTTTGTATACTTTATGAAAAAGAAATCTAATATTATTTATAATGCCTGATATGAGAAGTTTTTAATCTTTAATAGTAATCAAAACACCAACAACTGAAATTCTGTGATTCGCAATAATTAGTTTTGTCGGATTGGTTGACTCTTATCTTTAAACACTCATATACCTCAATTGCATTTATTAAATTCTAATAAGTGATATTAAACTCTTTGTTTATTAAATTTAAAAACTATAATGTTTATAATAAATTTTTAAACATTTTTTTTTTCATTTTCTTTAAAAAATCTTTATTTTAAACAACATTAATTATTAAAATTTTTAAAAATGTAATTATTTTATTTATAAATTATTTGTGAAATTTTCATGTGATATATTTAGGTTAAATATGAATATATTAAATATATTGAGATTTAACTCTAAATAGAACAAGAAGAAATTGAACAGAAAAAAACATTATCCGTAATTTTATGATTTATATGATAGAGATTTAAATAATATAAGATTTAAATGAATTTGTCTGTATAATGTCTTGTGCTTTCAGTTTGAAATTTTTTGAAGATTTGTATTCAAGATTAGTTTGAATTACTTTTATGACTAATGTTTAAAACGCTAAATCTGGTTAAATATTAGTCTTTATAAGGGAAAATAGATGGCGCCACTATACATAATTTAAGTAAATCATAAATTGGATACTGCTGCATAACGTGATTATTTTGTTAATTTTATTTTGCTTAATTTGTGTAATTTTACTGTTATTATCAAAATTTTTGATTATTACCAAAATTATTAACAAAACAGCGTATTAAAAAAATGAAAAGTTTACAAGTTGAATCTATCTAGTCTATACTTATGTACCAAGGTTCTTATCTGTATTTTAAGAAATTTCTTAGCTACTTTTAAGAAATAGTTTCAATTAGAATTTCTATGTATGAGTATAATAAATTTTTGAATTTTAAAATTTACATAAAAATTTAATTCTGCATGCAACGTATATTTTTATTTGGTAAAATAAGGAAGTGATTTTGTAAAACTTATAATTGAATATTTAAGCTATCATAAATTATCAATCGTTTAAGACGATAGTAATAAGAAATTAATAATTTTCAAAACCAATAGATTACTTTTTGTTTTGTTCTATAAAATCATTTCTTAAAGATAATTTAATAAAATTTTGATAATTTTTTTTTTTTTTTTTTTTTAGTGTTAAGTAAAATGCATGGGATAATTTTGAATTCCTTGCTGTATACTGTGAAACTAGTTTATTTGAAAATCGCTCTTATGTATCAGAAATAATTAAAATTTAAATTTAATTTATTAGTTCTCTTGAATTTTTAAAAATTATAATGTCACACAAAAGGTTTTTTTTTTTTTTTTTTTTTTTATACATTTTTTACCTATATACAAGAATTCTATAAAATCCTAAATCAGTGGGTTTCACATTTCTAAGCAATTATTTTACAAATAAAGAAATAAAATAAAAAATCTTTTATTTGCTATATTTAATCCCCATTCATGAAAGTACTTAAGCAGTTACCTATTTTGTATTTCAGTGATGTTTAAATTTCAATATTAATTGCCTTTTATCATTGATTTGATTACGTCACTTATTTCTATAATATTATATGCTCTTCTAGGCATAAAGTAACTGACAAAATATAGAGTTGTGCGAAATTTTATTTAACATTGGACTGAGGTTTACACTTACAGACAGTGTTTACACATTTTATAACGACTTTAATTTTATGCATGAAATTAATAGTAATTTTAAAATAAAAATATAATTGACATAAAATTGTTATAGGACTTAATTATCGTCTGCAGCATTAAAAACATACTTTGTTTTAAAATGACGCAGAAAAAGAAACAATATATCGAAGGCTATATTTCCGCGCTATCCAAAGGGAAATACTCTTATTCGGTTATTAAAAAAGATGTGAAAGTAATGTTTTCAATATTTTTGCACGTAAAATAAGTGGGATTATTAATATGGAAGGAAAGAAACATCAAAGTTTATATTTGATTAAAAAAAAAAAGGCAAAAATGTGTACTCCTCAAAAGTATGTACACTTCTTATTAAATTTAAAGTCGCATCACATGTTTTAAAAAGAAAAATCCTACTACCCAGAGAACTATTTCAAAATCTTTAAATACCTCTTTTGGAACTGTGTACAAAATCATAAAATCCGACTTTAAGTAAATCAAGGCAAAAAAGCACGATGTTCATTGCTTAACACCGAAACATGTTTCTCAGCATAAAACTACCTGCAGATTGTTGGAAGAAAATTATTTGGCGATGGAAATTCGAAATTACAATTGATGAAGCCTGGATATATTTATCAGACTGCAACATTAAAAAATCTATTTACTATCGGAAAAGAGAGAAGGAAAAGGCATAACAAGTTGGTTTAGAGAAGATATAAGGGAATTTTTTCTAAAGGTTTTATGATTATCACTGGATTCTCTTATAACGAAAATAAGGAAAGTAGAGAAAATGTCAAAATTCATTCGGATTATTATCAGAAGTATTTTTAACATCTGTTTTCAAAGAAGAAATTCCATTCCTGCATCTAAACAGTCTTCACTGTGTGAATTTCCATCAGGATAAGGCTCCAAGCCATACCTCTAATTTACTGCTCTTTTTTTTTTTTTTTTTTTTTTTTTTTTTTTTTTTTTTTTTTTTTAAAGAAAGAAAAATGAAACCGGAATCGAAGCTATTCCCTTTAAACGCATTCCTCCCAGGTCTCATGACGTTTCATCTATGGTTTATTGTGCATTTGGAATTTTAAAACAATTTTTTTTTATTCATTAGCAGCATCCCAAAACTCCGGAAGATTTCGATGGAGGAGTGGTACAATATCAGCCGTGATGCTTTAAGAAAAGTTCCGGTTTCATAAGATTATCTTGGAAAATCCAGATATTATATTATAGTTCAGACACTACCAGACTGAACATATTAGAAAATAAATTTTTTATACTTAATTATATATCTTTGCAAATCATTACAAAAATGTGGGAGCATCCTCTGTATGTTAATTTCATCTACAAAGGGTGTAAGGAAGCCTTTTTGATTAAATTTATAATCTTTGCATTAGAACATTATTTTTTAAGTATAGCTAAAAATTTCATTCATGAAAAAAGTTTTTTAAAGAGTATGTTTCTAAGTTATATATTAAATAGGGGAAGTTTCTAGTTAAGAGCGAAGTTAATTTTTATATATTCCACATTAAATGTAAAAGAAATTTATAAATGTCTAATTTAATTTGCATTTCATGTTATGAATGATAGAAATTAAAGCTTATAATATACCATATAACAATAATGTGAGCTTTGCTTTGGTAACTGAGAATGATCAGCGCTCTATTCTTCAGTTTAACAGTTCCTGATTTCACAAGCTTAGCAATTCCGCAGTTTAGTTTGTATTAGTTCGTCATTCATATTTATAACTAAACTTCATTGAATAAGTCTTCGTATATAAATAAATAATGAATAACAAAAAAAAGTAGAAGAAGAAAACTATAATATTCTTTATGTAAAATGCTTTTAAAAACATTGTGAAATGGTTATATTCGTAAAAAAATATTTTCGATAGATAATAACATATTTTTTTGAGTAACCTTAAAAAATGTGTCATGTATGCGTGGAAAAAAATTAAAAAATGTGTATGTGCAAATAAATCATAGTCATTTATTTGTACGATTTATTTTTGATGTATCATGTTATTGTTAAATAATAAAATCAATTATAAAAGGTTATGTCATTTTTTTAAAAATAATTATCGAATTAAAAATTAGTTTCTTTTATATAATCCATCGGAGTCAGTAGCATCCGGATAGACATTTATTTGCTTATGAAATTAAGTCTAAGAAAAATATATTAGGTTGGGGAAGAAGAAATCCATTACTTTTACGTGAACTTTATGTAACTTCATTGGGATTCACTTTGTAAAAAGGTTTAAAACAGCTTTCATGTAGATTTTTAGGTCTTGCGCATTACGACTGCTGACATGCGGTTAACTTCGATCATTTTTGATAATTTATAGACATTTTCGACGATGCTGTATCTACATGCGTGCATCTCTAACATCAAAAATACCCGAACGGAATCGACGAAACAAAAATTGTACGTAACTGGTTGTTACAGTCTTATATAGAACGATAAACACCTTTCACAATTTTAGCCACCCGGCTATCATTTTCACCGTTACAAGAGAAAATCGAAAATGTATCGAATTTTCAATTTGTTGTCTTCCATTTTTAAAACCTTGTACACGTAACTGAATGAATCAAACAAAAAACCGCAAGAGGATATTTTAGTGTCAAATGTCACCTTTCCAACGAGCATAAATATGAAATTGTTTGATAGATACCTCACGAGATAGCGATAACTACAGACGTCTACAGAAAAAAATAATGGATTACTTTTTCCCCAACCTAATATAAATGTGATCACTTTTATACAGCTGCATGTGTACCCATGTATTTTATTAATTTAATTTACGTTTTAAATGTTTAACTCGAAATTTATGTACATAGTTTTTGGAATTATTATTTTGCACTTTTTGATTTTATTAGTTTTTTTCTTATAAAATTCTATGGGAACTATTGATAAGATAATTTTCTTATGATGTAAAAAAAATGTTGGTATACAATTTTTTTCAATCAAAATAGATAAAACTTATTACTTTGATGTTGGAATTTATTTGTTTTTCTTTGACGTGTTTTCCTTTTTTTTAATCCCTTTTTTTCCATTTCCTCTTTCTGTTGAATTATTT
>JAPDSC010016958.1:151050-168880 GCA_026290005.1 Latrodectus geometricus | reverse complement strand
AGACATGATATCAGGCTTCTCACTTTAATGTACATAGTTGATGTGTTTGAATCATGTTGAATGCGGGAAGATATATCTTGTTATCATTTGTAACTAATTGATATTGTTACAAATTTTGCTACTACAACACTTTAACGATTATACTGTAGAATAATATGTGTTATTGAAAGGGGATAATTAATGTACATAATTTTGCTGTTATTCTAATACTCATTGTTAATTAAAATCATGTATTCAAAAACTTTTAGATGTGTTAATGTTTTTAAACAAATGTGTGTGCATGTCATAAAATAGGGATTATTAAAGATAGTTAAAGATAATGTGCTTTATGATACAAAATTTTCACAAACATTTTTCAGCTTCATGTCAGAAAATAACTATATGAATTAAAATAATTTTTTTCAAGGTTTCATTTTAATTCCTACAGTGTCATAATAGTCACAAAATAAATAAAACAAAGTTTAGTGGGCTTTGAATGCATGTTGATAAACATAAATATTTCCACTTTGGAGATATATAAATAGAGAGTGAAACTTACTAAAATATAGTACACTTTGAAAACACTTTTAACTAATTAATTATCAAATAATTAGTTAAAAGTGTTTTATTGGTATTTTCATTATTAGGTAAAGTTATTTAATAATTAATGAGAAAAAAAATTTAAAGACAGTATTATACACAACTGGTCATCAAAATTGCTACACCAAGAAGGCGGCATGCTACAGACAAGAAATTTATACCAAAGGAAGAAGAAGCTGTGATATGCAAATGATTGGCCTTTCAGCGCATTCAGACAAAGCAGGCACCAGAAGCGACTCCTACATTGTGTTTAAATGAGGAAAATGTTCAGCCGGTTCCTCATACAGAAATTGCATTTGAACGTTGTTGCCTGGTGAAAAGTTGTTGTGAAGCCTAGTGTAAGAAGGAGAAATGCGTACCAGCTTGATTCTGACTTTGGCAAAGGTCGAATTATAGCGTACCGGGATTGTGGTTTATTTTATCGCAGTATTGCTGCTCGCGTCGGTCGAGATCCAATGACTGTTAGCAGAATATGGGTTCTGGACGGTAATATGGAACGCCATGCGGGATCTCAACGGCCACCTATAACTAACAGCCGAGAAGACAGGCATATTATCAGCATGGCCGTAATGGATCGTGCAACCACGTCACGAGCCGTGAGTCAAAAAACGGTGTCGTTTGGAAGACAACAAGTGTCTGCAAGAAGAGTTCGAAGACGTTTGCAGCAGCATGGACTCTCATCTCGGAGACCATGGCTGCGGCTTTCCTTGACGCTGCGTCATAGACAAGAACCTGGGCACACGAATGGCGAGACGTCATCTTTTCAGATGAATCCAGGTTCTGTGTATAGCATCATGATTGTCGCATCCGTGTTTGGCGGCATCGTGGTGAACGCACACTGGCAGCGTGCATTCGTCATAGTCATACTGGCCCATTACCTGGCGTGATGGTATGGAGTGCCATTGGATACACGTCTCCGCCACCTCTTGTTCGCATTGACGGTGCTTTGAACAGTGCACATTACATATTTGGTGTGTTACGACCCGTGGCTCTACCCTTTATTCGAGCCCTGCGAAACCCTACGTTTCCGCAGGATAATGCCCGAGCGCATATTGACGGTATTGTACGGACCTTCCTTGATATGGAACATGTTCGGCTGTTGCCCTGGCCAGCACGTTCTCCAGATCTTTCACCAATAGAAAACGTATGGTCAATGGTTGCCGAGCGGATGGATCGTCACCAAACGCCAGTCACTACGGTTGATGAACTGTGGCATCATGTTGAAGCTGCATGGGCATCTGTACCTGTACATGCAATCTAATCTCTGTTTGACTCAATGCCCAGGCGTATAACTGCTGTTATTACTGCCAGAGGTGGCTGTTCTGGGTACTGATTCCTCAGGATCTATCCAGCCAAATTTTTCGAAAATTTAATCACTTGTTGCTTCTAGTATAATATATTTGTCCAATAAATATCATTTTGTTATCTGCATTTCTTCCTGGTTTAGCAATTTTAATGGCCTGTAGTATACATTATCAATATAGAGGATTTACCGAAATTTTCTGATCATATTTTATTATTATTGGAATTTCATTTAAAAAATGAAAATTTTCTTGCGTATCTTGTATGTTTCAACGTAGCATAAAAATTGTTAGAGAAACATTTCTAAAAAGAAATAACAAAATAAAATTAAAGCTTATATTATTCGTATATGTGAAACACCCACTCATTCTAAATAATTTTTTGAAAAGAAAGAAAAGTACTTATTAAAATTTTGACTCAAAAAGGTTCAGTTATTTTTGATAAAAAATAATTTAAGTAAATTATTTTTAGTACATTCCTCCTACATTTTTATTAAATAAAAAAAAATATGAAGATATTTTTCATTATGATTGGAGATGTTCATGATTAATTTAATACATGAATAACTGTAAAATGTGCGAACTTCAATTTACTTTATCTGATCATTCTTAAAAATCAAAGAAGTCATTCATTAAAATGAAGCATTTTATCGTTCATTATAAAATATCGTTTTTAGTAAATTGTTGAAAATAAAATTATGAAAATACCAATTCTCTTATTTCTGGTATCCACAAAAATCATAGCTACTTTCAAATAAACCTAATTTATAACATTTTTAAAGTACAAAAAATAAAGAAAAAATTCAACGATATATTTATATCCAATTAATCGAATTATGCAGAAAATATTATCATTTAGTCATTTATGTGTTGCATTTACAATGAAATTCTTAATTTTGGAAGTTAAAAGTTTTGATATCTGCGTTTCTCAAAGAAGTAAAGAAATAATGTAAAACAAAATTCACATGTAAACTAAACATTGTCAATATCAATTAAATGTTTCATCAATAAATTTCTTTTTAAAATTTCGCTTAAGGTACTATTTCCATCACTTTTGATTATTTAAAAATAAAACGCAATTTATTACATTTACAGCTTTTATGAAGCTGTTATTACACAAATCAATATATTTTTAAAAATTATTTTTTTATTAACCCACAATATTTATATTATATATTTTACCATACTATTTTTAATATATAAATAATTTGATATTAAAGATAGAAACGTATTTATCTTATTAAGTTTACAATTAGAAAAGTAATTAAATAGTATTACATAACGTTTTTATTTTTATAAAGCCTTAGATTGCATTAATATTTTTCTCCAACAAGACGGTAATGTTAAATACATATGTGTTGATTGCATGAAATATATATATAACCATAAATAAATGTATATAAATATACGAATCTATGTATATAAATAAATGTATATATGATCGAATATATGTATGTGTTTAGTTAGCCTTTCAGTTGTAAATCTAGTACTAAAAATGAAGTACTCAGATCTAAGAATAAGAAAAATGAATATTTGAACTACCAGATAAATGCAGCTCTCATATGAAATCCCTCAATAAAAACAGCCATACAAACTGGAGTTTTATAAGGGATGCATCATAAAAATAAATTGCTTTGAAATCGATTCTAGTAAATCTATTTTTGAGAAGTAGTCTTACAGAAAGTCTTAGAGGTGAGAAACAATACTTCTGGAATAATGTTATTTTAAATTTGAAAACATAGAACAAACTAACTCAAGAATTTATTTTTTAAAAAAGTACAAATATTTTTGATAAAGGAGTTTATTTATTCTAAGACGATATAAAATTATTTAAAATAAATATTTTAAAGCATGCTTAACTCTACTATCTTTATTAAAAAATATAAATATTTACGTCAAATATTTGCTTATACACGTCAATGTAGTAAGATTGAACAAAATAGAACTATATCAATCCTAAAACATTAAATTCATGTGATGTTAAATTTTTATATTTCAAGAATTACAAGTCTAAAAATATTTTATTGGAAACATTATATAATTGATATCTTTAATATACATTAATATCTTTTTTAAAGAGCTTTTGAGAATCTTGAATAACAGAATTAAAGTCATTAAAAAGGAATTAAAAAAAATAAATATAATAAAGTTTTTTCTTGAAATTATTATAATTTTCAAACTGAACTAAAAATTGTACAAACCATTGTAAAATTTTAAATACAATTTATTCTTTTAAATTAAGTGTAATATTGAAACTATATTGCATTTTTTATTAGGTATATTTAAATTTACACGTATTTCACAAACACCAGAATTATAAGAGGTGATACATATAATAAATATTACTTCCACATTGATTCATTTTCAGAAATCATAATCTTTAAACTTAATATTGAGAACTTTTTCTTACAAGTAGCATGAGAACAAATGTTACATGAGAGCTTTTCTTACAAGTAGTTTTTTCTTAAAGAGACAGAAGGTTAACTTTATCATGCTATTTACAATGATTAGAGTAACCATGCCTTAACGAAATCATTGATTATTTAGAAATTGCATGAATATAATATCTAATTAACGGAATTTACTTATTGCTTATGGAATATTTTTTTGTTTATTTGTTGTTTAATGAATTTAAGAATTTATGTTATTTTATCTTTGTCGCGAAAATTAAGAGATAAGTATAAAATAAATAAGTTTACTTGTTTATTTCAAATTCAGATGCTCAAATACAATAGATAAAAAATTAAAGGGTCAATTAAAACAAAAACAAACAAAAAAAAAACACATCTCCACATGAATTTTCTTGGTAATGTAATTGTGCCACAGAACTTCACTTACACTTTGAGTTATGAGATCTTTAGTCTGGTACGCTCCTGTAGACAAAAGAGATCACAATTGCTTAAGCTACTTTAAAAAAATACCCAAATTTAAGTCATAAATAACTTTCATGCTTGAAAACACCTGAATAAAAGTTTTATCCTTCTCAGAAATTTACTAAAGAATTATTTCTGAAATTGTCTTTCTAATTCTTTCCGGCCACAATTTTTTAAATTAGCAACAATAGAATTAGTGGTAAACATTTGTTCGTTTGTGAACGAAGTCATGATCTTACTAACTTATTTCTTGAGAGCTAGAACTGTCTTAACTTAGTTAGGTCTGAAACATAAGAGAACATGAAATTGGTTTTAATTAGTTATTCGAAAAGAGTTTTGTCGTTCTGACAGTAGTTTAAGTGACAAGAAATAAAAGTCCAGGAATTTCAGTGCTTCAATAGATTTCAGTGTTAAAAAACTAAATAAATTTTTGCATTGTCAATAAAAACGAATTCTCTTAAAATTTTATATAGTGTAGTTCCTTACGCAGTTTCCTAAAACATAAAGTAAAATCAGTCTTAGTAATTTCCATGTATATATGATAAAATTAAGAGTATTTTTGTACAAATTTGCCACAAAACACATTTTCTAAATTTTATATATTCTTTTTATCAATTAACCAGGTATTACTCATATTTTTTCATTATATTCTTAAAAAATGAAGATTTTAGTTCCAATAGCATTAAAACTTAAATAACTTAAAACTAAATGACTTAAAATTAAATAATTTTTAATTCATTCTTATTAGATATAAATTTGTTAAATTCTATTTCTAGTTCAATTATAAATCATAGTAAATATTATACTATACATGTATTTTAAAATTTCAGTTTAATTGAAAGAATCATATATATTCAATTTTGAAAATTTTGTAATTATTTATGTTGAACATTCTTCCTAAAAAAGATAATTAATCTAAACTAAATCAGTAACTAACTTTAAATATAGAGTTTATTTAAATAATTTATTAAATATAGATATTATTTAGAATATAATTTTACTAGATAAATGAATGTGTGTATGAAAACCAATTCAGGTAAATCATCCAATAGTTATATTTATAGAATTTTAAATTTATATAAAATCTCATTCCTTAAGATAAGTTAATAATATTGCAGATATTGCATTCCTTAAGATAAGTTAATAATATTGAAAATCCCCCAAGAATAAAATATTCCTCATCCAATTAATTGTATTTAAAAATAATATTGCATTAAAATTAAATCCAAGACACTCAAGTGGTAAATTTTATTTGAAATCTTTTTTCTAGTGTTAAAATATGCATTTCTCTATTTTTGTAGCCCACAGAATTAATTTGTATATAATATACGTATTGTTTTCTTATTTAAATCAACATGATAAAAATGCAGACTGTAAAATGGAATAGAATGTTACTTGTTGTAGAAACAGATTTTCTCTTTCAAATACCAGTTTAAGAATTTAGATATTAATATACTATTTAAATCTGACACATATCTTTTTTAAACAAGTTATGTAAAACCTTGTTTGATGAAATAACTACATGGTAGAACGAATAAAACTTTTTAAATAAAGATATTGATCATAAAGTAAAGGGACAAAGAAATTAAATGTTATTTCTCCTATAATGAACAAAGGGGTACTGTAGAGTAATTTTAAAATGACGTCATTCATTTGGCGAGACAACTGCTCTTAAGTATTTCAATGACAATACTAAAATATTCAGATTCTTCCAAATGTTGTTAATATTTAAAATGGGGAAATTGATACTGAAAATATTTAATTTGATAATGATTGATACTTGGCATAATATATTATGACGTCAATGAGTTTTTCTACAAGGACAAATTATATCTTAAGACTCATTTTAAAATTCAAAAAGTTCGTTTGTTGAAATCTTTTCCCGATATTCCATTTATGATGATCAAAAATCCTTTATGGTTTAGAACAAGCAAACTTTATGTTAAGAGTGTGCAAATAATTTTATTTTTGAAAGAATTATTTTAATGATAGTATAAAATTAATGAATTTTCGTTTATAGTAATTTTTTGAATGAGTTATATAATAATAAAATATGAGCTTTGCAAGGTAAATATAAAAATACATTATTAACATTTGTTACTTAGGGCTCTTCCTATTAATGTTAGTGATATTATTTTAGTTTTCAAATAATTAATCTCATTTTCCATTAAATATTTTAAGGAAATTTAATTATGGAAATAAAATATATTTTAAATTAATATATGATAAATAAAATGCTAAACGTTATTGCTAATTCAAAAGATTTGTTTAAATTAAACTTCTTTCTTTTAAATGTAAATGTTTTCAATATTTTTTAGTATTTCAAATATATCTTTTAAACATGTTATTCGCCTTCTTGTGCAAATAAAAATTAGATAAATATTGCTTCAAATTTAATGTTTCTAAAACTAATTTTGGTAGTTTTATAACTTTTCGCAGTAACGCATATTGAAATGCAAATTTTTAAAAAAAATTATGACTAACTTGAAAATATTCATAAATAATTATATATTATTACATAAATTTAAATAATTTTTGAGTGTAATTTATTTTAAAAAAATCTTTTAATTTATGTTATTAGGGTAAAACCTACCATTGTTTAATGGTATATTTTACAAAAAATAAATAATGTCATTTTATCATTAAGTAAAACATTAAAGCTTTTCATCTTTAATATATAAATGGTCTGTGTACCTTAAATGTCCGATACATTTTTTATCAAAATATTTTTTTTCTAATGGCGGGGCATTGGATGACTCGAACCGTCACCCACAACAAACCCGGAAACTTCTACTCATTTTAGTGTTACCCAGTGGCACCTGTGAGTCAAGTCACGGAGCTACGAGTACCATTGCCCACATCATACCATCATAAACACGTTTATAAAACAGGCCACATTGATCCATTGTCTCAGAAGAAGAAAGGACAAAGATACAGAGAGATAGAGAGAGGATACGTCCATGCCAAAACCGGGTTTTGAACCCGGGACCAACAGCCCAGGAGTCAGAAGCGCTAATTAACTCAGCCATTGGTCAGCTTACTAAAATATAAAACAACCTGAAAATCTGCAAAATTATATTCAAAATAACCTGCTTATTTGATTTTTTATCAAATGCATAAACTTTACATTGATTGTTGAATAACCTAATGTTGTTAAATAATGTATTTTTGAAAGAATTTTGTAAATTTAACGAAAACATTTATGAGCTTCTTTCAATAAGTATTACAAATGAAGATGTACAATAAATTTTAATCTATATGATCCTAAATTTAACACATTTTTAAGTATTTATATGAAAATATATTTAAAGAAGAATATTTCCACAATTTAATTTTATCTAATTACAAAGTTTGTCTATTATTTTAAAGTCACATTTCTTAATTGAGAATATATTTATGAAAAATCTAGTATATAATGAAAATTCTTTAACCACTATAATCAGTTAATGTCGAAATAGAAATTTCACCAAAAAAATTTAAAACTGGAAATGAATCAAAAGCTTTAACAATTTTCTTGCGACTTCAGTCATCTCTGATTATAATCTATACTTAAATTTTCTTTCCTTAAGAAAGTTTTTTACACTTACTAAGGTATTAAAAACATTTTAATGCTTTAATCAATTTTAAACATTTATAAATTTAGGTATTCATTGCACTTACTACCAAAGAAACAAAATTTATTTTAAATTAGCAATTTCAATGAACAGAAATTGTTTTGAATTGTCACTTTCACACATAAACCCACACATTTGCATCGTTGATTATATTTTACGTACAAGAAATATAATTTGAGTGCAAAATATTTGTATACGTTTCAAAGTAGATTTAGTAAGGAAAAATTTATTAGTTTTAGGTAAAAATATTTTTAGTCATAATATTATATACCTAAATTTTGCACCTATAAAAATTGCTTGAATTTAGGGAAATGTCCCTAACAAATTGTTAGTTTTAATTATTAGATACTATCACTGAAATTATCTCAATTAAATCAACTGATATTACTAAGAGTTTCAAGAATATATAAACTACAATAAAAATTAAACTCTTATAATAATTCTAATAATGTTGGACATAATTAGATTTGCTTATAGTAATCTTGAGTAATGAACTATAAATTTTCAAATGAGTGGACTACAAATAAACACTTAAAATGATATAGACACAAAAGTCTACATTAAACCATAACTGAAACACATATTGAAATGTTGCACTATTTTTATAAAAATTGGGCTAAGAAAATTGTTGTATATTTTGACGATGTATTTAATATTTAGTAAATCTCTGTACACTTCAGTATTGCAACTATACTTAAAATATGAAAGAGAATTTTAATATAAGAATAAGAACATAGATACTTTCCCTGAATGGAAAAGATCTAGGGGCAATTTTGTAAAGTGCTTAAACAAAATTATAGCAAACAATCACTGCAAACAAATAAGAAATAATTTGTAGTTTTAAACAAGATACAAATATATATTAAATTTTTATAGTTTTTTTATAAAGATCAAATTTTAGCATTTTTAATGCTAAAATAAAGCAATAAATAAAACTCAGAAAATTGCTCAAATAATATAAATAGCAATTAAGAAAGCTAAACTTTATCTACAAAACTACTAAATATTTATTTTGGAAAATGAAACGAATCAATTCATTTTTATTAAAAATATTGAACTAATTTAAATATAAGTCACATTTATATGAAGACCAACAAAAAATTATTTTAGTTGACAATTGGCTTGGCATAGAATCTAGCCTATTGTTCAGCAGTGTTTGCGACAGATCTTGGGAGACTCCCTCAGATAAATTTAAAGTTACCGCTGGAACCCGATAATCTCCAGGGAAAGATAATAAAGATAATGCGAAAAATATTGGCTTCTTGTCAACATATTTTATTTTTTGAAACAAAATCTTTGTATATCAGATGATATTAACCTACAAAAGTTTCACAGTAAAATAATTTTTTTAAAATATATTTTAAGTCTTATGTAAGTTTTCATAATTTTGTAAATAAAATCTGCACTCTTAAGTAATTGGGATTAATGTTCTGGCTTTTTTTATTTTTATTGTTTTGATTTCAACAATTAAACAAAAAATACCATAAAAGAGACAATTTTGAAAAGAAAAAATTGAGAACAACATAATAAACATTGATATTTTTTTTTTTTTACTCTTCATCAATGATTATTATTTTAAATAATTTTAGAAATCATTTTGTATTATATTATTCTTGATAAAAGTTTTATGATCGTTAATTTTCATATATTCAAATTCATGTTTATAAATGAAGTAAATGTAGAATTAATGTAGAATCATCAAGTTTTTTCTAAATATAACAGGCAAAAATATCCATTTTATTTGGTTATAATTTATAACTATACGTTAGACAATTCTATACTAAATATCAAAGTATATTTTGTGGTAAAAGTGGATCAAACTTAGGATAAATAGAGATTTTTGAAAGACTTGCATAGAATTCTCAATCTTAAAAAATTAATATATCAAATGCCTCGACTGTAAATGTTAGCTTTTCATTCAAATAAATTTCTCATATGAAGCATCGATTCTTAAGTAAACATAGACTCTTAAAATTCAACTATCTGTAGTCACATATAAATCACAAGAGAGTTACTCAAGTGTAGATGGTTAATATTTTACTATATATAATAAATATATTCTGTTCTATCTCTATATTCGAGTATTAAGAGGAAGATTCATTACGTATTCTTACCTTATAAAATGTCAATAATTAAAAAGTATCAGGTAAAAAATTATGACAAAGTGTTTAAAATTTTCATTTATATATAAATTTTCAAACCAAATATAGATAATATAAGTGTGAAATAAAAACATGAAAACCAAGTTAAGGGTTTTTGTGTCATTAGTGAAATTGGAATTTTATTCATTTTTTTATTGAGATAAAGAAAATTGTTAGATTCCAGCAGCTGTTTGGAATGGTATTTCTAATGTACTTCTAAATATCTATCGGGTTCAAATTATGTAAATTTCAGATTCCTTTGAAGTTAGTAAATCGTAAAATATTTGAAACTATTAAAGAAATATTGCAGTTAAACATATTAATCTTAAAATCTTTCAAAAATAATAATTAAATCCTTCAAGAAAGAATGAAAGAGCAAGCAATCAAAAATTCAAGCAGGTTTACAAATGCTCAACCTAAGTAAAATAATATTAAAAATATATTGATAGATTTTTTAATAGAGTCAAAAATGATGAAAACCTAATTAATTAATATAATCAATAATTTCTGAGAAAATTTTCCAGAGTCTAGTTTCAGAATTTTCTGTAAAATATAGATTGATATCAAAGTTGATCAACTGGATAAATATCAGAAGCTATTATACTCTTTTGGAAAATTAATGAAGCCAAAATACTTCCTCTTTAGACTTAAAACCATTATATATTGAATAAATTTAAAATTATTTGAATTATGTTATAAGACTTTGTTACTGGTTACAATTTCGTAACTAATATTTTGTGAAGGTGAATCATTATATATATATAAATTTTTTTTAAGCATTTCTCTTCAAATATAATTAGATAATAAGTGAATATTTCAATTTATTTTTGCGTGTTGAATTCAATATTTTTTAAAGATATCTTATATCTTCCAAGAAAATTGTATTGTATTCTTCAATATTTTATATATCTTAGATTTTCTGAGAGAATTAAAGATTTCAAACATAATCGAATTAAAAAATATTGCCAGATCAATAATTCACATTCAAAAATTAATAAATCTCAAAAATTACAAATGTAATAGAAGTTGCGCTCAGGCAGCAGTTTTTTAAAATTTACCATTAAAAACTAACAACCATTAAATCAACGAACATTAATTTTTGTTTTAAATGTTATCATATCTGATTTATGTTTTTAGCATTATTGCTGGAAGCAGTTTTGTGTCTTATATTCTTCTAATGCACATTACTATGAATTTCTTATTACCAGATATCAAAGAAAATAATATTAAACCAATACAATTTCAAATCATATATTATGAGGATTCTAATATTTTTCAAAACGAGTATTTTAAAGAGTATTAAGAATTTTTTATTAAATATCAGTTCTAAAAATAATTTCGTTTTATTTTAATCCTACTTTTTAATACGATTATTTAATAGATATATTTTACTCTAATTTTCATAAATCAGTACATTTATTCAGAATTATCTCAAAGAATACAAATTGTTTCATATATGTCAGCGGTGTTAATTCTATCTTGAACAACGTACCACGATTTCAATGTTTATGTATATCAGATTTGTAGTAGACTTATTTTATTAAAGAAGAAATTAAATTTTATAATGTGCACTTATCAATGTTACTAATATTATATTTTCCTCATAATAGTTTAAGAAAAAGTGTAATGCAATATATAATGAAAAATTAATAAATATCAAGCTCAGAAAATAAATCATTGTTGACCATGACCTTAAGATAGAAACATTTAATCATGAAATTATTTATTATTTTAATTTGTAATTGCTTATCTCTTTCCAGTAATAAATTTTTGTGATTTGATTTTTTTAATTTTGAGTATCCAATAAAATTTTAGCTCTAATTTCTTTATAAATCCTTTATTTTGAAAATTATGATATCCTTTAAAATAAATTCTGGTGTTTTTCAAACAATTTCCAACACTTAACAATATGATGGAAAATAATTGAAAAGAAAAATCCAAGATTGAGTGCCATAATCCTAAGAGTTTAAAATACTAACTTCATTTAAAGATTAAAAAATACTTTGATTTATACAAATCATAATTAGGGAAAGCGCAAGATATGAGAGATTTAAATATTAGTTCCAAACAAAGAGACCTCAGATTCGATGTACTTAAAATTTTAAATACTTTTTATTGTAATTTTATTACTGCATTATAGATGAAATTACAAGGTAATAAAACTTTAACATGCCTTTGCCACTATAATGTGTAACATTTTCTTATTGCAAAATGCCTTCTAACAAAATGCACGAACTATAAATATTTTATTACAAATTGAACTGTCATTAAAATTAATAAAATTATAGGTTGTTTTTTTTTAAGAAAAAATGAATCACTAGACTTTTGTAACTAAAATTCTGAAGTTATAAATACTAGCCATCAGGTGCCACCCGAATCATGAAGCATTATGGCGTTTAGTATATATTTATATGCATATACACTTGGAAATTTCAATTGTCTCTTTATTTTTCATTCATTGCTGTAATTATGCTTTGTCAATACATTTAATGCAAAAGTATATCATAACACGATCATGATGGAAGGAACATATATAAATTTTATATTATATTAATTATTTTACTAAATTTAATGTTTTAGAAATATTTATTTTGATATAAAAATTAAAATCACATTGTATTATTATTTCGTTGTAATCACGAAGCATTTTTGATAATTGTGAATATCTACATGAAGTATCTAATTAATTAATTGTGGGAAACATATTATAGTTATAATTACAAAAAATTTCTACTGTTTCATAATATATATATATTACAAGTCTGATATATTATATATTAAAGCACCAAATTTTGAAAACTTTCTGGGTGTTACTTCCTTTGTTCTAAGAACGTTATTATAATTCTCTATGTTATAAAGTGAAGTTAATTTGAATTGACTAGACAAACATAGTTTATATAATTCTTGCTATTGTTTATAAAATCCGATTATGAAATATTAAAGAGTGATTATTTTGATTTAAATGACCATATTTGTACATTTCTAAGGCCTTAAAATTATTTGCATGTTTCAAATGATTGTTAATTGCCAATAATTTCGGTATTAAATCAAGTATGTGCTTGCTTGTAATAATGTAAATGTCTAATGATAGAAATTCTAATTACAAGACAAATTTCTATATTATCTCATTATCAACAGACCAGAAACAGATGTTTGTTAGAATCACAATTGTCAGAGAACTTAACATGTTTCAATTAAAGCACTCATTATTATCAACAATAAATCATTGTGTGGCTCAAATTACCTCAATTGTAGTTTGATTTTGTTCCACAAATAATTATATTTGTAACTGCTTTCATTGCTTTAATATATGCTGATGGTAAAATTATATCAGCGATGAAGTTTAAGGTGAAAATGTGAGTACAAAATTAACAATTATTTTTATTTTTAAATTATTTAACAATTGCATGATTTTAATTTCCGAAATTGTACTTTCATAAAACTTTAAATTAAGGTTATAAGCACAATTTATTGATATTTTTATGAAAACTCAGCTTAATATAAACATAAATGTCCGAAAAATGATACTTATTTGTGGGAACGGCACTCATTTATATAAATTAATAAATCAAAACCATATACAGTTTATTGAATACAAACACTAAAATGTATACTACAAACACTTTTTACAAACTTATTTTCACAATTTAATATTGTTTCAAATCTCTAAAGCTTTTATTGAAATGAAAAAAATTGTAAACTGTTTCTTGCATTCATATTTATAATTTTAATTAAATTTTTCAGATACTGCGCAAAAACTAAACTTACGAGGTGCATATCTTAATCATCATTTTAATTAAGATCACTATTTAAAATAGAAAATGATTTCATTTCCATTGTAAATTTAATCATTATAACTTATTAAATATCTTATTCTTGATATTTTTTTTTATTTTAAAAGGCTTTCGTTTAACAATGTTTTTTTTTATGATTCTTAACATTTAGTAATATTTAAAAAAATATAAATGAATTAAAATATTTCGTTCAATTTTTTCCCATTTTTTTATTGTATCATAAAAATAGTTAGATAAGAAAAAACAAACATGTTGGCTTTTAGAAAATTATATTTGGCATAAATGTATACATATTTTTCATGCTAAGATTTACATTTAATAACATTTTTAAAAAGATTCATTTATAATTAAACTTAAAGTTTGCTTAAGTCAAATATTTCTTGTTTATATAGATTCTAAATAAAAATAAAATTTATATATGAATTTATTATCTTATCTTGACTAATGTCTAGCAATGAAACCATATGGATAAATTATTTCAAACATACAATCAATTATAATTTAAAAATATTAGTTTAAAAGAAATGATAATTAGTTAAGTACTTGTTCATGGGCATTAAAAAACTATAAAATCTTTGAAAACCAATTCACTATCAGGAATTTGAAATTTACTTGAAAATTCTCAAATATTTTTACATTCTATTCAAAGTTTAAGTAACATTTTGCTTTAACTTTTCCTTTTTTAAAAATTTTAATTTTATTTGTTCATGAAATCATAATTTTCTTATATTTCAAGTCACACCTTACATGAAAAATGATCGCATTTATACTTTACTGTGCAGTATTAATTTCTTATTACTAAAATTCAACAGTAGTAGATATGAAACACAGTCTGTCAATTATTACACAAAAGTTCACTGGGGGATAATTTCAGCTTTGATTTAAAAATGTGTTCTTATTCAATAAACTTAATTATCACTACTCTTTTGAACTACAATAAACCTTGTGCATATAATTCATATATTTTTTTCTTTTTTGTAATAGAAAAATATTTAATCAAAAGTGAATGGTTAAGAATGGAATGTTTGAATAAATAATACTAAGTAAGATAGGTTGCAAAAATAAAAAATAGAAGATATAAATACAATTTACAATAATACTTGCATAACTATTTTAATTGTATTTTTTTAACCATTTACAAACTCTCGGTAGTGTCAGTATTATTAAGTTAGCTTTTCTTGAGCTTAGTTCGTTGTTTATCGACACACTTAATCAAATAAAGATAAATTAATTACTCTGTTGGCAAATCTACTACATTTAAAATCCGTAACTCTTGAAAATCTCTTTTTACTATATAATTAGCATTTGCGTATCTTTATTTAACCACCTCAAATGTCAAATTTTATCCACAGAGTTTTAGAAAAACATCTGTAATCACAATCTATTCCCCAATTTTCTCTTTCTGTTAGAATTTTATTTAGTTAAGTTAAAATCTGAAGTAAAGTTTTCAAAGTATAACCAAATTATGCTGCTTATTAATTAATGATGTGAAAGCAAAATAGAGTGAAATATCTTTTTCAAAATCTATTCATGTCAAAGAGATTCAATTCGAAAAGCTTTCGCTCAAAATTTAAATAATGTAATAATGATCAATGTTTTCGTAGAAATCAGTTTTGGCAGTGAAGCAAAATTACGATATAAATTTTGAACTGAGAATAGAAAATTTATTTAATTTGCTAGTATTGTTATTTTATGTTTGCACACTAAAACAACTATGTGTCCTTTACTCCAACATAACTTTCAATTCTAATAAAATATAAATAAATTTTTCATCATCCTTTTAGTTTAAACTGAAAACAGCCAATTTAACAACAAATATAAAATATATAAGTTAAAAAAAGTATACTGTAGCAAATTATTAGTAACTCAAATACCATACTGTAGCATATCAGTAGTAACTCAGTAATTTTAGTACAGAAATGTTTGAAATTAAAAGTTGTTTTCAACAAAATTTTTCTACAACAAAAAAGACTCCTTTATATATAAATGAGACATTCTTGTTGTGTTAGGAGTGTATTATGTGTATACTATTTTAGAAAAAATATAAAAATTTCAAAAACACTCATTACTTAAACAGGTCCCTTCATTGATAATATTTAAATTTTTTCTTATTCTAATTGGTATGAGACAATACATTTTACGAATGCAAACAGGTAAATTGAAGCAACAAACAATTGTGTGTTGAACCATAAAAAATTTATAAACTCGAAGCTGCTTTTTCAATCAGTTCATACTTGCGTATTTCGAAAACAATTAAACTAAAACATATATGTACTAAAAATTATCCTAATAACAATAATTTTTAATGTGGCAACATAAGTATAGTTATTTAAGAACTAAAATACATCACTGTGTACATCACAAAAAACCGAAAAACCATTGAGTTATAAATCACAGAAAAATGCGCAAGTGTACTAAAAATTTCATCAGATATCCTATTAACCTAACATCTTCAGTTTTCTGATTCAAAACTTAATTATTTATTCTTGATAAATAGATATAATATTTTTTCTTAAGTAGTAAAGCATTTATTGATAACTGATTATCAAGCGTGTTGTTTTTCTTTTTACCTTAAAATGTATATTCGAGTGATAAGATATGCAATTAAAATGATAGTTTTCTTTCTTAGCCAGTTGAGTAGTAATGACTTTCGCTTTTTAACTCCTCGGTGCGTACCAAGCTTCCTTCCTATATATTGTTCATTATTCAAAATTATTAATGCAATTTGGTAGAAATTATTTATATTTATTAACTATCAGCAAAACAAAAATCAGATATTGATATAAATATGAATCAGGATTTTTAATGCACGTGCATTATAAAATTGCTTGACATATTTAGGTTCATATTGCAAAGTCAGTTAAATATTTATAACCACACTATATACTTCCAAGTATTGCTTCGTTTTTCAGTTTTGTTTAAATATTTATGCCATGATCTAATGCAAACTTTTGTAGCAACTTCAAATATATTATACATTTTTTATATAAAAAGGCACGTGTAATTTTGCTATTATTATAATAAGCGTGATTCTTTTTTGTGATACCTCATTTAGAATTCCCCTTAACTTAAGTAATGTTAAATATCCAAATAATATTTTCTCTTACTCATACTAGTAAGAGAATTTTAAAGCTTTTTACTGATTAAAGTATTCTTACCAGATTAAGTTAGTTAAGTTCAAAAATCAATCTGTAATTTAAAAATAAGCAAAAGCATTTCAGTAAAAATTTAATTCTATATGTCGTAAAGTTCCTTTAAAATTAATTCACTCAAAGACATCCGTAAAGAATTTTATTATTCAGATATTTTAACAAAATCAATTATAATATAATTTAAATTAAAAATCATGTAAACATATTAAAAAAATGATATTTTAAAGAAACAGGCACAATTTTTTTAAAAATGTACTATACGTTATTATATTTGTAATTATATTTCCTAATATTAAAATTTAGTCATTTATTTTAAAAATGCCTCATTTTATTTCACTTTATTCAAAAATGATTATATAATAAAAATATTAACTTA
>JAPDSC010016958.1:134746-146050 GCA_026290005.1 Latrodectus geometricus | reverse complement strand
ATATGCAAGTTCATTCGAAAGTATTCATTTCATACTTTCATTGCAGTTTGCTTGTAAATAAATAATAAAGAATCAATGTAAAATGACTTTAATATTGAAAAATTCTGTATGCTCTTATATAATTATTTACATATAGGGAAATTGTAATATCAAAACTTATAACAATACCTTTTCTTTGCATGGCTTCTCGATATAAACTACAAGTCAGGCTATCACAATGAAAAGTATTTCATTACAATTTTTAATTTACAATATTTTTAAATATTGCAACTATTACTTCTTTTTTAGTGACAATTTTTTTTAAGAATTCGAATAATACGGAAAATTAAAAACAAACTTTATTGTATTTACCTTATTTCAAGTAAGATTTTTTGAAGTATTAGAATCAATATTTTTTTTAGATTGCAAAAGAATATCAAACATCATGTATACCGATTTCCAATGTAAGGATGAAATATGTTACCCAATCATATCTAAAATTAATATAATTATTCTTACAAAACAATTATTTGAATATTTAGTACATAATGGTTGTTCTTTCCCATTGCCTTGAATGTCCAGCTTATGATATAAAAACAAAATTTAGAAATATGCTATTCAAACATCATATAATATTTTGTCTTATCCAATTATTATTAAAATATTTTCTAAATATACCATACGATGTTACAATATGTCATCTTAAAACAAAATATATATGTTATTTATCCAAATAAAGTTTTATGTATTTGTGTTCGAATAAATAAGTCGGGATAATTAAGCTGTTCAATACAAACGAAGAATATGTAACTGTTTTTAGCATATACTTTCTTATATTAGGATAAATGAAATAAATATTTAACAATAATATTTAACATTTCACTGATTTTTTAATTTTGTAAGCTCAATATCATTACAATTTTATCACATGTATTTTAACTATAGTTTTGTTATTGCTAGTACGTACAAAACTAGCAAACATGAGATCTATATGGACAAGTAGTTATATAATTAGAATAATACATTCATGGTTTATTTCATGCTGTATTTCTGATTTTTCAATAGAAACTGAGTGGCCACAGTGTAATTTTATATTTTTTAGTTTTTATTCTCTACTGTAATATGACTTAAAAGGTTGTTTCTAGAGTGCAAAATCCTGTAACTTAAATTACCATTTTAAATTCTTCACAGCAGCTTCCATCAGAGGGATGAATAATATAAAATCCTATGTAATAAATACTAAACTAATCGATGTATTTTGTACGATTATATTTAATAGATAAATTCATTCATAAAATGGCAGTTTTCAGCTCAAACATACGTTGTACATTAAACATAGTATGTACAAAAAGCAATTTCATTAAATAAATTTGCAGTTTTATTAAATAAATAAGCATTTTAATGTTTACTAATGAAAATAACTTCAATTAAAGGACAGAAGTTGTGGGATATAAGAAAAAATAACTTCCTATGAAATAAATGTGTTTTCACATTTAGTGTGTTATTAGGATCACACTAATTTCTATAGTAACTCTCAACATACAACGTGTTTTGCAAATTCATTTCAATTTCAAACAGTTAATGAATGGGATTATCTTCTAAGCACATTCTATCTGTTTTCTCTTATTAAGAGAAATTGTTTCGGAAATAATTATAGTTGTAGAGAGAAAATACAAACAACGCTCAATTGGATGTCAAGCAATTAATGAATTAGCCATTAATTATTATGTTTTGCTTTTTTATAAGCTTAAATGTTGTTTAACTGATTAATTTATTAAGAGCGGACTGTTTACAAATACTGCACTAAAGATTGAATGTTTGTAAGGCCTAACTTAAAAATATTAAAAGATATTGTCTAATTAGTGATATACATTTAATATAGATAAAAACTTTGTGCATATAACAAACACAGTTGTTATAAACATAAAAAGTATTTATGCTAGGAACAAGTAAATAATTTGCCTTATTATTAATTTTTATTGGTCACCTTGTATTAATATATTCTTCGTCATATCTATTATTCTTAGGATAATTATTTTAGTTATTTAAGCGATTATTGATGGTTCATGATAGTTACTTATTGGTCATACATGTTTTATTTCAGTATGCTTTTAAAGTAATGATAAAATAATTAAAGGAAAATCATATAAAAATATTGAAACAATAAACTTTAGAATAAATTCTTTAACAATATATATAAATGCTGTAAAGTTATTCATATTAAAATCAATTTTAGTTGAAAACTCATTTTATTGCCATATTAAAAATATTTATGATTTTATTTATGAAACGTCATTGTCTTACGAGCAGTAAATTTAAAATAAATTGTTCTCTTTATGAATATTATATTTCCATTTAAATTATTATACTTCGAAAAATAATACGATTTATTTCTTTAAGATTTTGAAAGTTAAAAATAAGAAGATATTTCTGTAAAGATTTATATTCTAATCATCATAAAACATGTTATGATTTAAAATAAGAGCTGTAATGGAAATTTTTCCAAATCATTTTTAGCTATGCCAATTTTGCTTAAAAATTAAAAAACAAATGTGTATAATTTTACTAATTAAAATTACATTGATCTGTTTCCTTAATTGAATCTGAATCTGAAAATGAATCTGTTTTCTTAATTCTTAAAACACTGTCCTTAACAGTAAATGTGTATACAAAATAAAACAACAATGTAAAACAATTCGTTTTCACATCAGATGACATTGGGTTCCAATTCTGGATACATACAAGACTGGTTTTGTATTAGAGGTGCTCTAATTTTTTGGCATTGTTTTTCATTTTGGAATACACATATTAAATTTTACTATATATGTACTTTCAGCAAAATTGTGACCTTAATAAGCAAATTATAATTCCTTTCAATTAGCTGATGAATTACTTGATACAATGATGATAAATTATATGTTATTTTTAAGATTCATAGTCAATAAGACTATAAAGTTGTGAATTTCCAAACTCTATACTGAAATTTATAGGCATGAGATATAATAAATTTTATAAGTAGACATTGCGTCAGGAAAGAACTAAAGCCTTGTTTATACAAAAAAGTATAGTGCATAAAAATTTAAAATCAAAAATATAAAGAAATATAATATTTGGAAATTACTTACTCTCATTTAAAAAAGATCTTAAAAGTAATTGCACAACCACTTAGTTTTAGTTAATTACATTAACATACTGAGTAACCCGTCATTTGTCTATTTATTGACGTATTAATAAAGAATGAAAAACAAAAGTGTAAGAATTATTGACAAATTTTAATGAGAGCTCTATATTTTAAAATAAATTACAAAGCATTTCTTTCTTGGGTCAATGACGTGTTTTCTTATTTACTTAGTTAAATTACTTTGACTAAAAACTAATTAATTGATTATTTGAAATCTTCTTGGATAAATATTTTGTTGTTTTAATTAAGTGTGTTTACCTTGCGTGGTAAACTTTATTAATTTTACTCAGACAAATTGAGTTATTCACCTGTTGCCTTTTTCTTTCCAAAAATCTATATTATTAAAATATTAGGTTATTTTAGTTACTTCTTTTATGCTTTGTGGATATTTTATGTAAACACTCATATAAATTAAATTTTTTTCTTTCAAATTTGTTTTTTAAGATAATGAATTTAATAAAAAAAATATTTCATGTTTTTAAAAAAAATTAAAAAATTCTGTAACTTTAATAAAATTATTAACGAATTATTTTACAAGTGTGGCAATGTGATGCAAAATGAGTTTAATACAATATTGTGTAATTATATGTGTTTATGAATGTAACTATATCGTAGTATTAGATTTAACTATTAAGATTTTCCTTGAATAGTTAAAATAATACATGATCATAATTTGTCAGAAAATAGCATTCTCTATAAAATCAGAAAAGTAGAAAATAACGTATAAATTGTCTTTGAAAATGAGCTCAAATACTTTAGTTACAAATTTGAATTTTATTATTTATGATGAATTCATAAGTAAAGTCATTCAGTATGGCAGATGCAAATATTTTGAAAAATTGATTTTGTAATAAATACTTCAGATGTTAAACATTCATGTTTGAGACAGTAAAAAAATTTAATTGATGAATGATGTAAATCTTTGCAAAATATTTCATTTGCTTAAAACCTTTTAGTAAACTAAATCCATTAGAAAATTCAATTAATAAAAATTAAAAAAATAATATTAATTCCCATTAAAAAAATGTTTTTAACCTTTTTAATTTTATTATTTCATTTTTTTTTCATAGCATGGGCCTTTAGATTACAATCTTTTGGAAACACACAAATCCACTTTAGAAATCTGTCTACCTCATACTTCTGATTAATACTTCTAATTAATTAAAGCATTCGATATTTGAAATAGTATAATATTTTATATACAAGCAAATACTTTATATATATATATATATCATTTTATACCATTCCTTTTAATAAATAATAATAATTTTCAAATGTAAACTTCAATAAAACTTTTCCTAAATAATAAAACTGAAATTTATTTTAAATATTATGAAGAAGTATTTATTCATTAAATACTACTTTCTTTTCTGTATTTGTCTCAAACATATTTATTTAGCTCACAACATTAAAATGGTTTCAAACTACATGCATTATAATGAAAGTGTCCTTTTATATATAGTAATTTACATTCGAATTCAAAATTCCAATACATATTAGAAAAAAAAATAGCAAAAGTACACTGCGAAATATTCCTGTGATGCAAATAAACAAATTAAAATAATTCTATAGTGAAATTGAAATATCGAAAAATAATTAATTAAGGTCTCTTTAAGATTTTTTCAAACTATTTCGTAATTTTATTCCTAATTGCTTTCTTCAGAATCAATTGTTAGAAATGCATACAGTTTTAGGACTTTTTCTTTTTGTATATAAGGAACAATTATTTTCTTTTATCATTCCTTGAATTACCTAGAATTGAAATTAATTGATAAAATTGTACTAGAAAATTACCTTCATTTATTCACAATCAAAATTTTCTTTCACAATTTAGAATCAAATCTCAAAATACCTTAAGTCATATTATCTAATTCCTTAAATGTTGAACGCGAATTATTTAAAGTTATTGTTTTAATATTAATTATTCTATTTAATGTATAATTTCTATTTAATATGTAATATTAAATAACATAAAGAATTACAAATCTATATTTTATGCTATTAATTATAGTCACATGTTTATCTTTGTTAATTTTCTTTTGAAATAATAAACAAAAATTTATGACTCATTTAATATATCCCAATAATTTTACTTAGTAAAATTACTTAAATATAATTAATCATTTTATTTACCACCATAAAAGAAAGTGAAAGAAATAATTTTTTTTCTCACTCAAGTAAACATTTACTTTTTCTTATTAAAAAGAAACAATTCTCTCCGTTGTATGAAGCATAATAATTATTTGTCTTAAGGCAAATACCTCTGACAATAAGTAATAGAATGAATATATCCTTCAGAGAAAATAAAGTATATTTGCAGAAACGTCTCAAAATTGTAAATTGATGTAAGTATAAGGTGTAAGTTCCGTTAACGAGAAACTTTCAGCAGTGTTACACAAACTATACAAATTAATTTTTTTTCTAATAATGTTCGAATTTAACTGTTACCAAATAATTCTAGCTCCACTATGCATTGACTTTTATTGTAAAGACTTATTATGATAAAAATCTTTAGTTTTGGCCTTTATTATCCGTTGTAAATTATTTTATAAACATCATTTTTTTTATTGATATCGAAAGTTTTAGTTTTAACACAGAAAGAGGCATAAATTGTAACTAGCTATTCATTACCAATAAATAAATTTTTGACTATTACATGAGAGAATTATTTTAAATGTGATGAAATTGAAAATAAAAGTTATTCACATCTAATTCCCAATTAGAAAGGAAACTCATTAATTAGAAATAATTTTGATTATTTTAAAATCGAAAAATCATAAAATTGCTGAAAGATATCATAAAAATTTAATTTTACTGATGCGTTAGAAAATATTTAGGTAGTTACAATTTTGTTATGTTTTGTTTCTTGAAAACAGCAAGTATCTTGAATTTTTTATGAATATGGACTCTGCAGTATAATTACTATTACATATCGATATATAGATAAAATGTAATAAGATATCAAATGATTGAAATTACAGTTTTTTGCAAAAAGTAAATAATAGAGAAATTAATTGTTAGTATCATTGTCATTTTTGGCCACAATTGTTTCCATTTGTCATTTCTTAATATAAAGACTTTAGATATATACTTGATTTAAAGCCAAAATGCGAGTTCCACTCATTTCCAAATTCATATTATATGTAAACTGACCAAAACATCTTCCATATTGCTAAATTTGATCTGATATAGTAATGGGTATTGCATACCAAGCTAGTTGGGTGTCTATAGAACAAGCATTTTTGATAAATCAGGAGAGCATAAGCTAAGACGAGTGAGCTAAAAGTGAATAATAGAGCAATTAGTTGTTAGTATCATTGTCGTTTTTGGCCACAATTATTTCCACATGTCGTTTCATAGTATCAAAGAGCCTTTGATTATATAATTGGAATAAAGCCATAATATGGGTTCCACATATTGCCAAATTTATAAATATATATAAAATTATATATAAAAAGATCAAAGCGGCTTCCACATATTGCCAAGTCAGGAGAAGTTAGCTAAGAGCTAATTCTTGAATATCACACACCACATATGATCGTCTAATATCCTTTTAGAATATAGCAAAGTCAAGCGCTATATAAATATCAAGACCACGAGTTCCAACACTTTAGAGATACAGTGCTAGCTATTCAGTATACCCGCAAAGAGTTCTAAAATAATGAAGTAGGGAAATCTTTTATTATCTCAAACAGAGATACCGAGTCAGAACCAGTGTGTCAATGTATAAGGTAAAATTGCAGTAGTCTTACATCACTGTATTTGCTATCTCGAAACAGATTTCTTGGTATTCCCTGCAGAAAATATTTCTCTAAAATCTTCATCATTCACTTCCATTGTCAATGTCCGTTTGTCGACTCATTGCTGACACAAATACCTGTAGTTTTGAGTCAAAGGTAAATAAAGCCATGCTTGCTTTGCAGACATCATATTCAGCTGCAAGTAACATCAAATGGTAAAAGTGGACATGGAATAATGCATAGTAAATTAAATCTGTTAAACAGTTGATGCTCGTGATTGAAATTACCAATTCATCACTGCTTCGCTTAAAAAATGCCTGTTATCATGTGCAATGATGTAAAGAAATCCATGCAAACAATCATGAGGATCTCTCATTCCCCCATGCATCCATCGATAAACGGTTATCATTATAGTTGCTTGAATATATGTAAACATTTACCGATAACTCTGAAGGATAATCCGCAGTGTTTATAAGATAGCTATTTTTCCACTATGGAACCTATAAAAACTGATAGGTAAAGGATATCCTCTATGACATAGTTAAATATATTCTGCTAAAAAAGAAAAATAACTTGCCATACTTCAAATCGGTAATCAGTAAAAAGGTGACGTTTCTCTTTAAAAAAGAATTTTCTGCTTTTTGCTTTGTCCAGATAACTGTGTGGTACAGTGTATTAGAAATTTAAATATGGAATAAAAAAATTTGCTAAATTTTTACAGTACTTGATTCATAACGACGAAAATGGTAACTAGATAGTCCACTTTGAGAATAATATTTATAGCTCTGATATAGTAACAATCAATTACATGCAATTTTGGTTTCCTAGATTCCTTTTAGTTGTTTTTGATGCTAAACATCCACCTCTGTTAAACTTAATCTTCCTGGCAAGTATTGATAAAATCACATAAATAATCAAATTTGATGAGCCTGCTTGTAATCCAGGAACTAAAGAGCAACTATAAAACATATTTAAATCATTTGAACAATATAAATCCCAATAATGTCTAAAAAAACTTTAAATGTCACGTAAAAATTATGGAATTCTATTTTTTTTGACTAATATATATATATATATATATATATATATATATATATATATATATATATATATATATTTCAGGGTAAAAAATAATAGCCATAATTACTGCTATTATGTACGTGTCTGTCATTGTAAATTTTTTTGATTTTTTCCTCTTTGATTGAAAGTGTTTGTGATGGTCTGTAGACATAGAACGATTATCTTGGAATCTGTAGTCAGTTGTTCGCAAACTGTAGTTAGAAGGAATGCTAAGATTTTCAGACACCACTGTGTTGGATTTTCACATATAATTAACGAAGCAGAATGTCAAATCTAACCTTCTTTGTATTATAAGAATGGCACTTGATAGTGAAGGAAATAAGACTGTGAAACGTGTGCTTCGAAAAATTTTTATTTTGACTTGTGTTCTATTCAGTCGTCAGCTGATCCACTGGCAAATGCTGATAATATTTTACTAATCGGGACAGCTTTTGAAAGAATTTTTCTTCAATATACAACTCAACATAGATATGTTTTGAGACACTTCTATACTTCTTACTTTCAATACTCATTTTAGAATTTTAGAGTAAGTACTTTTACTGATTTTGTAGTAAATAACTGGAGTTTTTGATTTTATGACAAACTTCAATAATTGTTTTGCTTCAAATGCTAAATTTGAATTCCGTGCATAAATTATTTTTCTTAAGTTAATCATAATATTAAATTTATTATGTGTGCTATATTTTAAGCCTTATGGCTGATTTATAGTATTTCTCGCTCTCAAGGCACAGGTCTAAGTTTCGATTCTCACTCTGAGGAAAGTCGACTGTGCCTTTAATCTCTTCAGTGAGTAGATAAAATGAGTACCAAGTATGCTTCAGAACTGAACACTCGGGGTTTCAAATTAGATTGACCACATAACCGGAAAATAAGCTTCGCACCCCAGTGCCCTCGTTCAGGAGAACAGATATGGGCAGTGTAGGCCTTGGTTCATATCATGCTGTGTTGCAGGTTTAGTTTTAATGTTTATATCTTATACTTTTTGGTATATGCATATTACTTCTACCAAGTTCTATTTCGAAAGCTTTTCTGATTGGAAGTTGGGCAAACTTAACATGCACAGTTGTGACTCATGTTACTTAAATTGTTGTTAGATTTTCTACTTTTTATTCAATATACTTTGATTTAAATGATCAGGTGATCATTAAAATAAATTAATACACAGTATTTCAATAAATTTCTTTTTATATAAACATAAAACAAGTCTCTAATTTTTATGCTTAAATTAATATAATATTAATTTGTAATTTTTTACATGTGTGCATTGCTTTTCTAATTTACTAACACAATGATTAAAATTTTGTTTTGTCTCACAATATTTCCCCTCAAAAAATTTCCAATTTTCATTATAGTAATTGTATAAATTTAAATAAATATAAAAGTAAAATATTTAAAATTGTCTTAAAATTATGTAAATTGGAATTCAAGTTGTCTGATGTGATTATGAAAAATAAATTAAAGTTAACTTAAGTGTATTTTTATGAAGGGAAGTTATACATATTCTGAGTAGAAATGAAGTATACAATATATCTCTGAACCAATTATTTAAAAATTTTAAATTTTTATAAAAATATCTAACAAGTATTGCAATTTCTTTTGATCCATTGGAATACATGTCAGCAAAAGCAATATACAAATCTACAAAAAAAAACATTTAAAATGGCAATAAAAGTATTTAATTATATTCTTAAAATAAGATGAAATTTTGAATTTTAAATTGATATATATTAAATAAGAATGTATGTCATACAATTAATGTAGATTTAAGCAGAAAATTAAATTGCATGATTACGCTTTACAAACCTTGCTTAAATACTTTTTAACAGAATCAGACATTTTTTTTTTAATTTTTAACTTTTAAATTTACTTGATACAAAAATTTATATTCTGTTGTAGGTATAAGCAGAAAATAAAATAGAATGTAGTGTAAATAATCCTTATGATTAATGTGCAATGAAAATCTGCTTTTTTTTTTCTTAAGTTTCTGTGTCATTTGAGAAAAAGCTAATTTGTCACTGTAAATAAAAAGCGAAATATTTTTGAATTGTTTGTGTACAAAAATTTTACTTTGGACGTAAAATCTTTCAGCTCTTCATTGGATTAGTTTAAAAAGTTAAGTCAAGGGAAAGTTATATAAAGCTCAATACCTAGGGAATTTACAGCTTAGCTTGTTTTTTCACTGCTAGACTAAAGCATTTCAAACAATATTTTTAAATTCAGTGCATTTTGTTTCATTTTTATTTTTAGTTCGTACATTTCCATATGAACAGTTAATCTCCCCAGAATAGAGTGAAACAAAATAATATTTTTAAAGATGAGTGTGCAAATATTCATACTTATGGAAGTAAACACTTAAATAAATTTTGCTAAAAAATTTCTCGTAATTAGATTATATTATTAATTAAATAAATTTAATTTGTTATAAAATGTAAACAAGTGTTATTCATACAATTAGACAATTGTATATTTAATAATATAGATTTTTTCAACCTTAAAATCTAATCATATGTATCAATCAATATAAATCATATAAATCAATATAAATGAAATGGTAAATGATAAACTATTTAACAGAAGTAGGTAAATGTAATGATAATGTCTTGAAACAGTATTTAATATTTAATTTTAGGACCCATATACTCCAAATTCGATGAAGTAATTCAATATTTTATATTTAACTTAATTTTCTGACAAAAATGATGGAAGTTTTACACAAAATGAATAACTTTTTTCCGAGGAAATTATTATTGATTTTGATTTACATTTTCATTAATGCATCACTAATCATGTATAATAACTGTCTTAATACATTAGAGACAATAATGGATACGCATATTAAATACATGAATGAAAATATTATATGCAAGGGTTGTCGCAAATATAATTTTAGGATAAATTTTATTTTTGTATATAAATATTCAGCCGTAAACATGTATAACAATAATAGTATCATAAAAATTCCTATATACTTACTAGACAGTCTCGTAGAAGAAGCAGTAAAACATCTTCCATCAGCAGTTTCAGTTTTTGTTTTGAAACGAAATTAATTTTAATTAAAATTACTAATTTCAGGTTTATTTACTAATTTTAACTGATGTTCAAATACTGTCACATAAAGTCCTATTTCATCTTCATTCGTATTCAATTTTGGAAAGAATTAGGTTCAGACCCCAACTTTTTTTCTCTGTTTAATTGAAGAGAATAAAGTAAAAGATATTCTCTTTAGGTAGAAATTTCGTCAAATATTTGTATAATGGAATTTGTATGGTAAATTTTGGACTTATCAATCTGTTGTCGACATAATTTCATATCTCTCCAAAAAAT
>JAPDSC010016958.1:113605-124746 GCA_026290005.1 Latrodectus geometricus | reverse complement strand
AACTATTTATATAAGAAAACTGTATTGTATTTAAAATCGTAAATGCTAAAAGGTAAAATTTTAATAAAAAAAAAGATTTTCAGTTTTATATTGTAAAAGTAATTTTATACAAAATCAAAATATTAACACGTATGTTGAAAGAGGATATCATGCTAATAAGGTTGCTAGAATTATTTTTCTGCAAGAAATATATGTGTTTGATAAATGTGATGTGCAGGATGTGGGTTATTTTATTTGTAATTCAAAAATTTACTTTTGGTAACATATGAATTCCTTCAATGTTAGTTTGAAAATATTACATAAAAATGATTTCTCACTATGAAGGAGGATTTTTAATAGACATATGCATATCACATTTTCTCTAGCATCGTTCTTTATACAAAGAATAATACAACTTAGCTGTAATAATATTATTGAAACTGTAATTAATGTAAAACTGTTTTAAAATATGATGTAAAATTGTTTTTCAAGATAAATAGGAGTTTGTCGTCATAATAATATAGATTAATATGTAATATATTACTGAATATTTTCCTTACTTTTTGTCTGCATTATTTTTGTATCAAGAATTTTAAGTTTCAAACATAACATTTATGCACCCAAGATTAATATTTTATCAAATATTATATAAATTTAATCAATAATAATATACATAATATCATATAAGTTTATCATTTAAATTTTAATCAATTAATCGTTAGAAGTACTCAACAAGGTTGAAATTAATTCTTATTTATTAAAACCAAGCATTTATTGTTTTTAGCAAAAATCATCTTTATATTAATCATTAAAGACCGAATTCTTTAGAAGAATTTAAATTTAACTATTAAAACTTATTATTCTAGAAACCTAATAACTCTGTTCAAGCTTGAAATTTAACATTCATAGTAACTTTATAATATTAAGAAAAAAAAGGCTGTTTTCACTATCTATCTTTATTCATTTTTTATAATAGAAAATTTCAATTTTATGGATTAAAAAATTTTTAGTTAATGTTTAAATACAGAGTTTAATCTAGAAAAATAATACTCGTTAGTTAGATTTTTTAAAAGTAAATTAAAAATTGTACATTTCATAATGATTTTCCTTATACTTGAGGGTTTTCTATATGAATGTGAAAAATCTGAAATAACTGAAGATAAGGATTTTTAGATATAAAAATGCAATCTTACAGCCTTTTTTATAAATTGCTTCAATGTTTGTTTTTTGTAAAGAAAAAACTTGCAAAGAAGAAGCCTCTGTAAAAGGCACTTTTACATAAATTTTAGAATTAACATATTAAATTTCGTAAGGTGCACATCAATTTCTTTTAATCTACAGGTTAAAATTTATTAATACGGAGTTTTTCCTCATTTCGTATTTTCTTGTCAAAATATTTTAAATTTTACCAGACCGAAAAATGTTACAATATTTTATCAGTTAATGATATCATGAAAGCCTATTTTAACATGAATGTGTGTTGCAAATTTGCTATTTGAAACAATTGCTGCAAATTGCTCTTTAATAAAATTAAATGATACACACTGAGATTAATTTTACTAATGAAGGTTCAATTTATTCAGGTGTCAAATAGATGCAGAATTCGAGATTCTATAGAGATTAAGTCAGTTGTCATGAATACTTTACATGAAGGATTACTTTATTTATTTTAAATGATATTTGAAATTATTTAAAAAATTAATTTTAATCTAAATGACTCATATAATATGCACTTTAATTACGTGTTTCTAAAATTAAAATAAATGAAAGGATAATCATTAATGTTATTATACTTAACAAATTCAACGACTAAATTATTTTAAGGAAACATAAAAAAAAATGCTTTTATTACTAATGTTGTGAAAGAAAATTTTAGTTTGAAATATTTAGTTTCAAAAGTGTAAACAAATTGTTTTTGTGCTAGTTTACTTTAGATTACCAATTCAAGTTTGTACTTTTTAAGACTTTAAAATCAAAGAAAAATGTAAAATTTTGTACTAATTCAAACAAGTGAAATTTAACTATATGTAGTTACGATTATTTTTAGTGTTATAAATTACCATAATATATCTCAATATTTGTAATGGGTATGGTTATGCAGAGTCATTCCTGTTTATTTTTCGTTTACATACTAAAAATTGCTTTTGATCTATTTTTTCGTTTTCTCTTAGGCAATTACAAATTTAACCCAGTATATCCATTAAAAAGTCATCTAAGACTTAGAAATAGTTTTCCAAATCATTCCTATTTAAATTTTTTGAAAAGGAATGAAAGTTTTAGTAGAATTATTTTATATCATTGTTTTTTGCATCTATTTAGATACTAAAAACCTTATAGAGGATAATTGATGCTAAAAATAGTCTGAGTATGTCAAAGTGAATTTTGAAATTTGTATAAAAATTGTGTATATCAAAGGAAATTTTATTACGAGATTATGAAATAATAAAGTTATTTTAACGTTACATTGCAAAAATGTAGAACATTTGATGCTGATTTTATACATAGACAAACATGAACCTTAGTTTCACAATTTTTCAATTTTTAATTACATTATTGATTTGTTAAAATAAATTTCCATTTAAATCAAAAGTTAATCACTATAAAACAAAATTATCTTCCATATTTTTTATTTTGAGAGCAAATAAATATGTTAATTAAGCTTATTTGAATTTAAAATTTGCTAAAATATAATACTCATTAAATTAGTAAAAATTTTAATTAAAATATTCCTAAAAAATCCTTTTCTATTGATTTGTATTTCATTTAAGATAATTCTATATTATGTGAAATCTTTATTTTAATTCCTTGGAATTACAGAAATAAAGAATTCAATACAATAACCAAGATTAATATAATCTTTTTTCAAACCTCTTTTAAGTTTACTTTAATTTACGACTGATGATTTAAGAAGAAAATATTAGATACAATATAAATCACTAAATTAGCCATAAAACAATTTTAAATCATTTTACTTAATTTGTATAAAATTTATTTTTAGAAATAATTATTTTTATTGTCCACCAAATAAAGGGTACACATTTAGTATTCCACTATTGAAAATATTTAAAGAAACAGCAATGGAATGGTAATTGCTTGAGCTACCTCGAGGAATTAAATATAAATACCTGTACAAAATAATCTAGAAAACTTGTTCAAGTTTTTTTTATTAAGTACTACATTTCGTAAGGTATTTTTATAACAAGACAAAAAAATGTCATATTAAAATACCAAAAATAAAATTTAAAATAAGATAATACATTCGTTCTAAAATTGTAAGCACTTTTTGTGAAAAGTAAAATTGGTTTCCTTATTTGCTGTAACGTTTGCTTATTAGCCCTGCAGTAGTTTTATCTTAGTACAAATAAAATAATTCTTAATTCTAAAAGAGCTTAATATTTTTTATGACTTTACTGTCAAAGGCAAAATAGTACATAATAAATTGATTGATAATTTGACCTGGGTTTAAGTACACTTTTTCATTTAAAATGTTTAAAGAAAAATTTAGTGATTTTGGTGAAAAGTGAAATTGAATTTATTTAATAATATAAATATTAGGAATCAGTTTTGCAGTAAGTCAAAAGAATCATTATAAAACATTAATAAAAGATAACATTCTTACGTATACCATAAAAATTTGCACATAAAATATAAATGAAAGTAATTATATAAAGAAACATTTATGGTTCAAAGAAAAAATGTTTAAAAAATTGAAGTTCTTAAGAAAATTCTACGAATACTTTTATTAAATTTAATTTCAACCGTATGGAAACGAATTTCTTTTACCCAAACATATATTAAACATTAGGATTGCATGAATTATCTAAACATTATAAAGATTTGATGCACTTTTTTAATTCTTTCCTTTTTTCTTGTTGAAGCAAACTGGTAGTGAATGATTTCTAATCTAATTTTATTTTCAGTATCTCATATATTCATTTCCCATCTCAGGTAAATGTGTTTTCAATGGGTCGTAGCTCAATTTTGTCTGAAGTTTAAATGAGCTATTATATCTAGAAAGTGACTGTAGAGCAATAAATATGCCAACTAACCCATACCTAATAGTATACAATCACAAAAGTTTACTATTCCTCTTTCAGAGTTTACTAATTTTTAAGCTTAAATCAAAATAAATCAATTTGGTAATTGAACAGTGATTACAAAATTTTAGAAAATTTTTTCTTTCAATTTTTATATATACCGCATACGATCTACCAGTGCACCCAAATGTTTACATTACGTGGCTTGCAAAAATAAATTAACTAAAGAAGTTAAATGTTACATGCATAAGGGAAACCAACAAAGACAAGGAACAGCTGCTTGGACTTCACAAAAACAGATAATTGGCAATGTCAAACCGATTATTTTCAATTGTTCTGGAAATATATTTTGGGTCATAAAAGTTTGGGAGTGATAAAAATGTTTCACATCTTGATGAACGTTTTTGAACAGTTATATACATTAGTTGATTTTAGTTTGAAATGAAACAAGAAAATTGCAAATGTACCATATCCAGATAAATGCTGAGAAATTTTAAAATTAATTGACAGAAAAGATTAAGAATGCAATCTATAATGAACAATAGTAAAGAACATTTTAATGACCTCAGTGTAACAAGATTATACATATTCCTTATTCCACTTAGATAAACGCTACTTATTATGAAAGGACATCCAATATTTTTTAGAATGATTATATTCCTATTAATATGTAACTACTATAAATTCTCAGATATAAAGTCAGCTCTTTCACTTCCATAGAATCCTTGATATTCATGCAAATGAGCAAAACGGGTGTCAGTTCCTCTATTTTTTAAATGAACTGACAGAAGTATTTCAGTTACTAATGTGGCACTTCTAGCTATATTGTGCAGAAGGTGAATAGAATAAATAGAATGGGAAAAAATAACATACCATGAGGATGCTGTTACATTACTTTTGATCAATTTAGCAGCAAGATAAATACACAAAAGTTCTGCTTGAAATATTTTACATTCATTACGTATACAGTGTTTAAATGAACAAACCTTTGAATAATCTTCAAAAGAAACAAATATAAAGCCTACTTTTTTATCGTTTTACCATTTGTAAAGAAAATCGTAGTAAATCTCATTTTACTATCGTGAAATTGCAGAAATTTATGGGATCTTCAATAGTTGGATAAGGAAAATTAGAGATAGGTGCATTTCTGTTTATTTAGTCTTCCAGAGATTTCAATTGCTAATGCCTCGAAAATGTTATTTTTACATTCAATTTTAAGTTCAACGTGTGCACCTCCTGCAAGAACAAAAGTAGCTGCATAGATAAAAGTTCCATAACCACTAATAAAGTGAAGAAAAAGTCTCCATTCAATCTAACTCAGATTTCATTTCTTAACCTTTTTAGACAGAACATATCCCCCAAGCACGATAGTCGTATGAAATGAAACATTACTACACATTGTTTATTTATCAGGTTCTTGATAGCTTATTTCAAAAATTCTTTTAATAATGCGGTGAAATTTTTTTCACATTTGGTACAAAGGAACTCAATATTTTTTTCCACATTAATTTTAGGTCAAGAATGATATTTAGATGCTTAACATTTTCTATAAATTCCAATGGAGATTCACTGAGTATCATAGAAGTGATATTTTGTTCATCATAATTTTTTGAAGCAATCCTAGATTTTTGAAGGATTGAAAATGAAATTGTGAGAAATTACTCAACTGGAGATAAAATCAAGCATTTTTTGTAGTCTCATATGAATATCATTCAAATTCCTTTGTTGGATAATTATAAGCAATTAGTTTGCAAAAGAAATTTTTAAGCAATCATGTGTGTATGGACATAAAATATCATTTATTATTACATTCACCAGAATAAGTCCAGATACAGATCATTAAAAACAGTTTTTCCAGAGAATAAAGCTTAGTTTTAAACCCAAGCTGAAGTTCAGCTGTACTCTCCTTCAAGAATCTTTTAAGTAGGTTACAGATTTATACAAAATATCAGCATTTTTTAGAATTTTTACAACAGATTTTATGCAAGCTTTATGAAAAGCACACTTAAAAACCAGAAAATTATAACTTGAGAACTTCTATTCTTTCCATGTTGCAAGTTATTAAAATACTAGTTTATTCTATTACATAAGAGAGTGTCAGGATGTATTCCCAAAATATATTGAACTAATTACCATTACTTTGCTGTATTTTGGAGCCAACAAATGTAGTCTCCAATTCTCCGAAATAAAAGTATATGTTTCATGTTTAGACTTTAAATTTTAAAGTTACATAAAGATTAAATTTAATCATTAAGCCTTTGTTATTTTTTTAACTTCAATAATACCAAAACTTATCTATACATTCTGAAAAGTGATAAAACATATTAAAATTTATCTAAATGAATAAAATATCAGAGTATTTCCAAAAATATAACATATATGAAAGAGATATGTAAATTGTGTTTCTTCAGAACTGGTAAATATGACTGAAATTAGTATTTTAGGGTTTAAAATGAATGTAGAAATAAAATCCTGATTTACTTTAAAAAGGATGATAAGGAAATACTTATTTATAAAGTGTTTTTGAACATGTGTTTCAGAAATTAAAGTCCTTATAAAGTGACTATTATTTCCTAACCATTATTCGCGATTATAATCTGTATTCACATAAATTTTTAATTCACAATCAATAATTTGTTTATGCAAAAGATTAATTGCTGCTATTATACTAGTAGAAAGTTTAAAATTATTTATTTTGTAAATTATTTAGCTTTTATTAAATGAAACATAAATCCTATTTCTCATAATCGTTAATAATTTGAAATTGTAAGAAACCTGAATGATTAATAAGCATCCCGAAAAATATTTATAAGTTTCTGTCTTTTTACAGATGTACCAGTTTTTATATGAATGTGCATTAAGGAAAGATTTCTTGTTCTTAAGGATGATAGTAATTTATGACGGCGAACAGAGGGATATATCTTGGCACTAAAAATCTTTGCTCAGTACTTATAACTAAAAGAAAGGCGTGAGTTATCGCTTTTATAAGACTCCATAAAGGCACTTTTCCGAAAAGCAATAAATATAGTGAGAGAATAAAAGTAAAGGTAAATATATCGATAATAAATAAACAACAGAAGAAATAATAATATCAGACTAGAACTAAACCTAAGAATGTAATAGCGATGAATAAGCTTACCTCAAAATCGAAACTTTTTTAGTATGTAGCATTTCAACAATTTCAAAGAATTCAAAATTTTGTTTTTTAATTATTAATACACGAATAATCACTTATTTCAAAATTATGTAAAAGTTATTACTGTTTATTTATAAATGATTCAAATGTAATAATGAAATCAGAAAAGTGCTTCTAATATGGAAGATCAATGTATTTATTTTTAAGCTTTGCACCAGTGAAAAACAATTAATTTTAAATACTTATTATATTAAATTTAAACTTCTCTTTAATTAACTACTAAAATAAGCTTTCATATCATGAGTCAAAATCTGTAGTATTTTTGAAAAACTTTACAGGTTAGTCTTAAATGATAATATTTAGGAAACCTCGTCATATAGGATTAATGTTATTTTATGATTGTTGAAAATAGCTTAGAAATTTATCCTTAGATCAAATAATATTTTCTCATTTGTGGTTCTCGAAAATGTTGTAGAAAATCTTTCGCGCTTCACATATTAAATATATGAAATACAATACCACATCATTGACATTTTAAGGTCTTTATTGGTGTTATTTGAAATCCCAATATAATTTTATATTATTTAATAAAATGTATTAAAAATTATTCTGTTGGGAAACGTGATTATTTGATTGATAAATCATTCTGGAATAGACTTTTTTCCAATCTATTTACAACATTTCAAACTTAATATTGAGGATTAATTAATGCAAGAAAAATTAGTTTGAAGCAAAAGTTACCGCAAGGAGAAATAAGTCATTCTCATTGGAAGCATTCAATCAAAATCTAAAATAAACAATTGACCCAGCATATAGCATTCACACAAATGAACAGTGATTTTCACAGTAATATATATTATGTTGAAATAATATGTTTCAGATTTCCACTCAGTTGAACAATTCTTAAAAGTTATATTTTTTGTTGAACAATTCTGAGAAAAAGTATTCCGACTGTCAAAAATACCTAATACGTATAAAATTATTGGTATAAGATAATATGAATGTTTTTTTTTGCATTTAAAAATTTCCTGCAACTGTACTTACAAAAGCATCGGTAAAAATGCTGTTTTTATTAAGAGCAAAAATAATACAATTAATTAATATATATTTATAAATTAATCTAATTAAAATAATAATTATATAATGAAATAAAGCATTTTTCTGAAGAAATCTTTATTTCATTCCACTAAGATCTTTTGGACATTATTTCATATTGTATAATTTAATTATTAACTGGCCAGTTTATAAGTAAAATATTTTCACAAATCATTATGCATAGGATTTGAAGAAATTGAAGACGAAAATTACAATTATGTTGCTAATACTTAATAATTTTACCCCAACTACTGTTTTGGATGAATTCTTAAACCATTTTATTTTTAATTATTTGAAATTTTAAATTCTACAATTCAATATATTTTTACGCCATAGACTGTAAGTGTAAGCATTAATGCTATTACCAATAGGCATAAAGTTATGTTTGTATAAAAATGTTTTCGACAATGAGTTACCCTATTATAAATTATCAATCTATCTTTTTCAGATAATATGTATCTATACAAACCATTTTGTTAACGCAATATTATTATTTCAGTTTTACAAAAATGTATTGCTGATCCCCATCATTAATTTATTACAAAGATAACAATTAAAACATTCAGTTTATTTTAAGTCAGTTATTATATGACCTGGTATTTATAAATAGTAATAAGCATCTACGTTATTACATATTTTTGTGTGCCAAAATTATTTTTTTTTGGTATTTTGGAATATTTTATTTCCTTTTTTATTCCTGTCTGTGTTTGGGAAATATTTATTGACATATTTTAGTACAAAATTACATCAAATGATGTTAGAAAATTACTAAAATAATTAAACATTTAAGGTTTAATATTCTTTACGGTAGAATAGACACTTGAACTGAATTGTAATAAGGTCTTGTAAATCCCGCATTAAAGGCAATTTTCCGATTTCTATTTATCTAGAGTTTACTTATCGATTAATTCAGTGCAAGATTGAAAAGTTAGTAATTACTAACTTCGATAAAGATAACTTCGAATTCGAAACTTAATTTATATAGTCAGTATACTACTTTCTCTCTCTTTGATAAGTACAATAATAAAATATGAAATTTTATGACAATAATTATAATATTTTATAAAAAATTATAAATGACTTAATTTCCAAAAGAAAATCTGCAGTAGCGATACATTTGAGAAAAACGATTTAAAAGTAGTAAATATAATCAAAGCTTCATCACCTAATTGTAATAAAATGTGAGCAGCATTGAACTAAACTTTATTGTCAATATCTGCAGTGTTGTTATTTCAGGTAAGAATACCCATATAAGTATAAAAATAAACTTTTTAATAAAATTGTAGGAGTATACATCCATTCAAGAAAATTCGTATGTAGATACTCATCATAAACAATTGACATATCAGAAATACATTAATGAAACTAAACTTTTTTTGGGGGAAAAAAGTAATCACAAAAAAGTATGCATCGTTTAAAGCTCTCAAGGTCTTATTTTTTGCTGTCTATTTAAAAAAGACTTTGATAATATTCTGACAATAAAGTATAAATAACTCAAGTATATTAAGTTGTCACACATTTTTTCCTATGTTTGAGAATATTCATGTAAGTATAAAAATATTCTTTATTTGAGAATATAGTTTTTTAAAATTTGAATTCAGCACTACTGAAGATATTCGTACATTTTTCTATATATTCAAATATAAAATAAATGTGTTTGGAAATGCAATAAAATATTTCTTCCTTCTATATATATACGTTCCTATTTATATACGATACGTTTATTGATCATTATTTCTAAATTTGAAGAGTAGATTATTCTGTTCTTTATTAACTATATACCATACACTTTTTTATTAGGATAATAAAATTTTATTATTTAATTCTAAATTTATTTGACATTTTACCAATGAAAACATGCAAAGTTTTTAAATTTTAAAATATTTTAAAAATATAAGTCGTTTTAATGACTTATATTTTAAAAATATAAGTCATTGAAATAAATTTAAATACAAAAACTCTTTTTTGCGTAAACTTTTGCAAACAATTTATGTAACTAATTAAAGTTTTTACTGATTTTCCATTTATATCTTATTACTTCTGAATATTTATTATTCATGTGTATTTCTGAAACAATTTAAATACATTAATCTAGGTATCAATTTTGCAGAGAATTTCTATATTGTATGTATATTTGTTTGAAGGAAATTAATCAATTAGGCGTCCAGAAACACAAACTCCAATGATTAGATGTTTATGTCAGTACATTCGAGATAAGTCATTTATTTATTAGAACGATATCCAGAAAATGCATTAACGTTATTCGATTTCACTCTCTCAACAAAACTCATTGTCAGAAGACTTCAAGAGAAAACAAAATTATATTGAATATATATCTTATTAGTTAGAATACTAGGAAAAATATAGTTATTGTTATTTTACAAACTGATAAATAAAATGAATTAATTTAAAATAATTAAGGAGACATGGATTTATTAAATTAAATTGGTTTCCCATAGCTTACACAACAAAATCATATTTCTACTATTATAGAATTATAATTGCCGCCCACTAATAGTTAATAAAAATTGTAACTTCATTTCAAAATGAATTTTCAATTGTCAGCATACAAATGTTTATCTTTCATATTTCCACAAAAATGATTAATAAAGAACTGAAACTATGTAAGAAAAATACGCAGCATAATGCTTAGTTACCAAATAATGAAGATAGTTATCAAAACAATGATTATTTCTTTCTATAAAATAATTTTTAATTAAGAAACAAGTTAATTGAATAATTTTATTTATTCATGAAAATTATGAAAATTATTTTATCATAAGAAAATTATTCATAAAAATTTAAGAATTATTAAATTGTGCATAAAAATATAATTATAAAAATAAATTAAAAAATCTCAAATGAAACATATTTGTTTCTCATGCAATATTTTA
>JAPDSC010016958.1:57187-71479 GCA_026290005.1 Latrodectus geometricus | reverse complement strand
TATATATATATATATATATATATATATATATATACATACATATAAATTTTTCTCACCATATAATATTGTATTAATATTTTTAAATCAAATCAAAATCTTATTAAAGTGAATTTTATTTGATTTACATTTTTATTTTTAATTTAAATTTGATTTTAGTTTTTGCTTACTAGTTCATCAAATGTTGATTTTGAAATTCAAGAAAAATTTGAACATTAATGCTCTTTTACATTCGGCAAATATTTCGGAGGTTATTTTGAAATAATTTTGCATACAAAATGATAATATCTATAGGAATTGAACTTCATTATATTTTCACAACAGTTAATTTCATCTTTGAATACGTAAATTTGGACAGAAGATATAGTTTTACTTATTGATTAATAGTTTTAGCTCTTTTCCATTAGCTTCTTTTAACATTTATTTTGCATTCATATCTATGTTTATTTCTGTAACTGTGGTTCAGAGATAGATAGTCACATATTACAAAATCATTGAATGTCAAAGCAATTTCTCATTGCTTCTTAGTAATATCAACAGCAATCAAGAAAAATTTCACCAGATATTTTTATACTACCACATACATGTAAAATGCTCCATATCAGTTTATCACATATGTTTGTAATTTCCTTTTTAAATTTACTTTTGACTTTCCTATAGATTACTCGCTTTAAATTGAGATTCTCTTTCTTCCCATCTTTTTATATTGAAATAAATGTAATTCAGCTTCACTTTTGCAATACTTAAGCATATCTAACTGGATATAAGCTTATAAAGTTTACTAGTTTTTTCTCAAAACATGGATATATCTCATTCCCTGGAAATTGTTTTTAAGTGAAGGCACACGTTACAAACGCTTGTTTTTAATATTTATTGTCTGTTAGGTTTTTCAGTATCCAATGTTAAAATTTGCGGTTTTTATTTATTGGACTAGATCATTTAAAATCATTGCAACAAAATATACAAGTAAACTGCTAATGAAAAATAGAGGCTGATTAGGATTTCATGCAAAGAGAAAATATCAGCTGATTACCAGAAACATTAATGAATATTCGTAAATGTTTTGACTGTTCTGATGAATACGGAGAACATGTAAGAAATTAACCATGTAAAAAATTAGTCAACACTAGTTTTTTTTTTTTAAATTCTAAGAGGGAATTTTTTTAATATTTCTTAACATAGTTTCAACTGAAGTTTGAATTTTCACTTCTTATTATAACCACCTATGCAAATATTAATTCCAAAAACACACATTTAAATAAATCATAATACCATATAAGCTTTTGTTGTCTAACAGGAAGTTTCTGTTTTTCGTTTAAGAATTTATATTCCAAATACCAAAAGTTTTGAGTGTTAACTTCTTATTTTCTTGTTAAAAATAGTCTGCATCTAACAATATAATTCACATTTACAAACACATATCTACTAATTCTCAATAGGAAAAACAGAGAAAATATTTGTTAAGTTTAATAATATAATAAAACAGCTTTAAATGACTTTAAATTTTATTAGATAAATAAATTGAAATTTCTTAAAAAGTTTCCAAATATTGAAATAATTGTACCAAGAGAATGAAAAGCAGAAGCTGTGCAAACATCTATTGTGAGTTATTATCTTAATTCAATAACTTTCAAAGTCTTAATTTTCACTTGTGAAAGATACAAAACAAGTCATGCTTTAATAGGTAAAATTCAAATAAACATGTTCTTTTGATTATTTTCATGAAAATTTAGCAATAAGAAATATTGAATCTCAACAAATATTTATATTTTTCCAGAACATTTTTATTGTAACAATGGGTTGTTCGTATTATAAGCAATAAAAAAAATTACTTATAAAATTTTGTCTCTTAAAGCAAAAACTGAATTTAAAAACAAATATTATTTTCTAAATTTTTGAAAATTAAATTTCAAAATACATTAACATTCATTTAGTATGCTTAAAATTACTAAGAACACTTTAAAATGTTTGTATATTTATGTATTACTGTTTTACAGTATAAAATATATCTATTTTCCAATATAATAAATAACCATAATTTGAAATTAATTTTTCATAAAAAATTATTATTTTCAAAATTATAAAACATATTTTATTCATCACAAATTAATATGAATACACAATTCTAAAAGGAAATACAAATATTTATTCAATTCAACATTGTAGTTACTCCTTTTGAACTCCTTAGATAAACATTTGCTCTAATGGAATACTTTCACAGAGATTTCAAATAATGACGGAATAATACGATTGTTTACATAACAGTTGCTTAGTTATTTAAAGGGTCTGTTATTCAAGGATATTCTAAGTTCTTAATGTGCATAATTAAATATCATCTGAATGTGTATAACTTAAGAAATTCATATCAAATATAATGAAAGATAAAGCTGTGTTTGTTATAGTGTTACATTATTGGCAGCAGCCTAGAGCCCTGATGAATTATCATATAAGACATTTGGATAAATTGCACCCAAATAAAACATATTTTCCCAACTTTTATCAATAAATGAGTATTTTTCCAAATTAAGCTTATTAAAAAAATTTCAAATCAAATTCAGCTTATTTTTCCATATTAAAGTAAACTTTATGCTAATATTTAATATTAATACGCATATTGTGCAGGAAAAAAACATTTTAAATAATACATTCCAGCATAATTCATATTTAAAATATTAACACTTTGTTAATTTTTTTTCATGCCATGTTTTGAATTATAAAAAAAAATTAATTGCGTTTAAAGTTTATCGCTTAAAAAGTTGAAAGAGATTTTAAGTAATAGGTACAAGGAAATTGATTATAATAGATTGCATATTATCTGTTAAATATTTTTATAATTATTAAATATTTATAAATGAAATACTTTTATATAAATTAAATATTTTTATATAATCATTTCTAAGCAGCAACATCGACATTTGTAATATTTTGAAATAAAACAAATTAATTTGTTGAAAATTAAAATATTCTTAAAAATCATAAATTTTATACTCATTCCGATATTTTGTAACTATAAATAATGAATAAGTAATAAATGCATAAATTCTTAAACATAATATAAATTGCCTATAATTTTTGAAAATGAAACTAATCTTGAAACAACAAATTATTAACTTAAATAAGCAATGGAATATTTATATCTGGTTATTTAATTTTTTATGTAAACATTGTATACAATATATTGCATTAGTATTATATTTTGAAATTTCCATAAATAAATTATTACGTAGGTTCTGTTGGTTGTTGTAATTAGATTATGCTTAGAACAAAAAATTATGCTTCAGTGAAACTAAAGTAGATAACGATAACGACTAGAGACAAAAATGTAAAACTTATCAACGATTTCCAATACAAATAAATTACAATTTAATTAAATTAAGAAACTTACATTATTAAATTTGGCAACAGTTTAACTAATTATAAGAATTAAAAAAAATAATGTTGCAAAAGGTTGTTCAAATTTCGGAATGATTTGTAATTTTAAATAGTAACATAAAAATACTTATTGACAGACCTGAAAGCGTGATTTCATCTTTTATCTACTTTAAGCATTTGTAAATATCTCTTGTAAACCAAGCTGTTTTAGTACATATTCTAAATCATGCATACTCTCCATTTCAACTATTCCTTTAATACGTGATTGTTTGAAGAAAAGAGAATTTGCTTATTATTTTTAACTGATTTTAAGAATGTTAAGGAAATAATTATCTATATTTTATGTATCTTACATTTTTTTATTCCTTTAAAGCTACTTACTGGTAATCACATTCACTAATAGCAGAATAATTTGGTTTCATATGATATTGCTCTGTTGAAGAGTAATATAATCTAATTTTTTTAAATATCTCTTTATCGTAGAAACCAAATTACCTGGGAATAGGAAATATTTCTTCAAATATTTAAAAACACGACAATTAATGTTTCATTTGGTTATATGTGACATTATTGTAGAATTAAATATTAAGCTAAAAGTTTATACCAGGATGTAATAAACATATTGCTTATTTATCAAACCCCATTTAAATTAATTTTTAAATATTTCACACATTTTGTTTGCTTTTTTATTTTTTCAAACATTGCGAGTAAAATTCAAATAGCAAAATGCTTAAATGTAAAAATGAATTGATTATTTTCTTGAAATGAAATCAATTAACAATGATTTCAAGTTAATTAAAATCAAACTATATCTTTAAGAGTAGATTCCAATATGAACAAATTTATAAAATTTGTGGTGAATTTCTGGGTGTTAATCACATAAATATTTAATCAAAAACATATTAATATGTAAGCTCTTCTCTTTTTTGAGAAGTATTTAAATTCAAGACCAGTATATAGGTGATTAAAATAAAATAAATTATAAGATGAAAATAGGGTATTAAAATCTATTTCTATTGATTTATATTCTTCTTGATGTCTTATTAGAGAGAAAGAAAATTATTCAAATTTTCTTTTAGACTTTCCTTTCATTCATGGTTAATTAAAGAATTTATCGAAATAGCATTTAAACACTGTTATTCCCAACTGACTGTTATTGAGCTTTACCTGAACTGAACTTTAACTTTCCTACTCAACCCTGTTATTGAACTTTAATCTACTTTCTCTGAATTTAATTTTACTTACTGATTTAATCTTACTGAACTTTAATTTACTTTTACAATGATTCGGGAGATATGCAGGGAATTGGTTAGAAATTGTAGAAAGTGGTTTTTTAAAGAGATAAAAAGAAAATTTATTATTGATTAAATAAACTGGATTCGATGTGTCAATATTCCTTTTGTCTAAAGTCCAACAATTAGCCATTAAGTAAAAGTAAGAAGGGAAAAACAAGTTTGAGATGTAATTTTTACTCTAGTTTAATTTAATTTTTAAAAAATATGACGAATCATGAAAATAATGTTTGAAAATGAGCATACTTTAAAACACTATGCGTTTCCATAAAATAATTTCTCTTAACCGATACATTATTTTTTAAGAATAATAATCCAAAAAGACATTAAAGTCATTTGAAAATTTCATCTATCCCAATCATATCCAATCAATATATCAATTGATTCTTGACAAAAATGCCCTGACATTGACAGAAATAATTGTTTATGAACTTTTGATGAATTGGAAATTTGAATCTAGTAGAATATATATTTATTATTGAAAAATAGGCATAGTATTATTTATTCTTTTAACCAAATTTTGTAGAAAAAGATTAATGATTAATTGATGATTATAAAATAATGCAATAGTTACTATATAAAACATTTTATAAGATAATTTCTTTTTAAATTTCTTAAAGCATTTAAAAAATGCTTGCTTTTTTCAAATTTTCCTTAAAAGTTTAAATAATTCCATTTTTATAAAAAAATTTATTTGAAAGTTAAATATTTACAAACTAAATTTTCAAATAATAAAGTAGAAATATTGAAAAGAAAGATAAACAAATTTGTTTTTTGTTTAGATTATTCTAATTAATTTTGCAATTTGTAAGAGATTATTTTAAGACATTTTAAAAAATTCTGAGCAACTGGAAATTTAATTATTTAAATTTGAGTTTGCCTATTCTCATATTTTACATTTAAAAGCAAATAAATTTCGTAAAATCTTTAATTCTTTATGCATAAAACAAAGGAAACTTTTCTAATATTTTAAAACAAATGTAGTAATAATATAATAAAAATATATAAAATTATTAATTTTCATTTGTTTAAAAATATATATTTTGATAGTATGATTAATATTTGACTAAAAACTATTCATATGTAACTTTCATAAAATTCTAAATTTAGAATTTTTCTTTGCATTTAAAAGTGCTGCAATTAAATTTTGAATTAAAATTGCAGTGATATATTTTAATAATTTTTATTTATTACATCTCTCTCTCTGCCTCTTTTGCATAATTTTTGTGGTACTCTTTTTGGGAGTAAGTAAAAACTTACTTCCATAAATCGCTTAGTCAATTGAAAAATAAATTAAAAGTTTTTGTTGTTTGAAAATCTAACCTATTTTAGTATTGAAACTTGAAATATGAAAAAATAGAATGCGCTTAGGGCCAACCTTTCCATATAGCACTTTCATTTAATTTTTGCTTTTAAATTGCCTATTTCTTTAAATAGTTTTTCTTAATGTTGATAATAATTTAATTTTTAATCTATTTCAAGGAATTAATTTAATAACATATTTTTATTTTATTCACATTTTAACTTACATTGTAAATTCTTATTTAGATAAATTTTCAAATTTGTAAATTTTTATAATACTTCATTTTTATCGTGTATTTTTATTTTAGTTCTTCAATGTAACTCTAAAATGACAGTTTAACTTCTCCTCAATTCGAAACATTTGCTTCTCTCAGATAATTTTTCTTCCTATAGAGGTTAATTCTTTAGGAACGTACAACTTGAAAGAGATTTTGAACCATTACAGTGATCTATATTCAAAGTGGTAATTGAAATTACGAACTTTTAAATTGAAGATTAAATTCAGTTAAATGTGAAATCAAACGAATAACGGATATATCAATCGAAATGAAGGCTTAGAATAAAAAATGCATAGCGTTCGCGTAACTTATTAATTTCCATTATTACTTGATAGGTTTAATTACATTTCTATAAATGAAATGTGTTGATCAAGCAACCAAGTGAATATTCTCAAAATATTCTTGTGAAATTTGCTCCGAAACCTTTAATTGAGTACTTCGGTTAGAAGATATTTCCAGATATATGCATTAGAATATGTGAGAAGATACTTTTAATCAGAATTCTGGAAATAAAATGCTAATTTCATAACTAAAAAAGATTCTGGAAATAAATTGATAATGTCATAATTTTTTATATTAGTTGACGTACCTACCACTCATCCTTGCTAATTCGAAATATGAAAAGTTCTTATCTATAAGGCTGATCACTTTTGTATTTATATGGTTTATTTCTAACTTAATACACTAAAAATATTTGAAATAAAAAGAACTTAATAATAAAAATTTAACATACTTAAAAAAATCCATATTAAAAATCATAGAAATATAAGATTTGACTATCATTAGGGAAGGCTGAAGCAAAACAAGGTAAAAGCAAAAATTATCTTAAAAAAATGAAACTAATGTTTATATTTTGTGTATTAATAAAATCATTACAATAATATGAATTCATACTTTTACTATTTAACTCAAATGTTCACATTTTATTTTGATATTTAAAACACTCTTTGCATAAATACTTCAAATTAAATAAATATATAGAAAGGTTCATTTAAACTAATGGTTCCTGTCTGAACAACATATCTTTTAAGGGAAACATAATTTTTTTTTATCTAGATTTAGTTTATTTATTAGACTTTCAAAACTTTAAACGATATTCGTTTCCGTAGAAATTCATTTTTAAGCTAACATATTTAATTCTAAGAAATATATGGAAGCAAACATATTGATTTATTCTTAATAATATCTGCAAATAAATAAAATGAACTGTTCAAATTAGTAGCTGGAAAAGATATTTGAATTTTTTGATCAAATTTCCGCAAGATTAAATTTTATGATATCACATTGTTACGTTTGAATAACATGTGATAATGATTATCAGTAATAATAATTAATATTGTAAGTTTAAAAAAATGCAGAATTAGAAATACTAATAAAATAAAAAGCTTATAGAAAAAATGCCATTAAAGCTAAATTTAACTGAAAATACTTAAAATATCAAATAATTATTTATTCTTAGGAATTAATTAATATTCTCAAACGAAACAAATTATTTTTATCTTAGTATATATTTTAAAAGCTTTCATGAATTCCCTTGGTTTCAAATGCCATGATTTTTCATGCTCTATTATTATCTGAGTTTCTTTTTCCATCTTTCTAATAGGACATGAGTCCCATGATGGTGAATTTCCATCGGTTTCAAATAAAAATGTCTTGGAGGGTAGTTTTTACAGCATTAAGATTATCAAACCTTTTCTGACTGAAGAAATTGTTCGACACACAAAATGAGTGATAGTTACCAAGTCGGATAATTCGGAAAATTGGGGTAAACATTTCATCAAAGCCTTTTAAGGTTTTGCGACTGAGAACAGCAGCATATGGCCTATCGTGATCATGATGAAGAATAACATAGTTGATGAAGCCTGTCCACTTTTCTATAAAATTTAATACAGCCTCACTAACAATAGACAGTAGAAGAACAATAGAATTTCCATAAGTGGCAAGACCTTCTAGTAAATTTTGCTCTGCACATCACATCACATACTGAATAACACCTTGGGATAAAGTTCAGCACTCGAATTCGATGTAGGCAAATCATATAGGCAATTGATGTAGACATCCAGCCCTACGAAGCTTTAGATTAAGTTACATAACCCATTCCTCAACTTCATCACGATTTGTGTCAAAAATTGATCATATTTACTCCGGTAAAGCAAGGAAATATGGGTGGTGATTTGGTCATCAAGTTGATTAGCTTTCAAGTTATATCAAACCCTATGATTTAACTTTCAATTGAAATTTAAGATAACAAGTCGTTTCTCGACCGTTTTCCACAATATGTTGAAAATATGAGCAATCTTTCACTATTGGGTTCAGATTTTTCGTTATGGCTGGCTGACCATCCTTTTTCCAAGGTGTGATGGTCGTCCATGTCTAGTTTTGTTAGCTTAGCAGATTCTGCCTCTCTTCTCAAAATTTACGAAATCATGTGAAATCAAATGCGTTTCCTTAAATTGCATCCTTCCCATAAACTCAACAAAAATTTTGAAATAATGCAGCAGCCATACATTTTTATCAAACTTGTCAAAAGATGTCTCCTATGCTTGTTTTCGATTTTTCTGTTACAATCTTTAAGATTTTTTTAGATGATGAAATGTGTAGAATGCACACTGATTGACAATTTGGTGAGACACTGTGTGTTTTTACATCCACACATTTTATTGACCGATGATTTCGGCCTTTAAGACATTATGTGAGCTGTGATTTTCATTGCAATTTTGTATGTCCAAAAATAGGTAGAACTTTCTAATTTAGCTAATAGTTAATATTTTCTAAACTTAATATTCCCTGAAAGAATTCCACAAATGAATTAAAACTCCTTTTCACCAAGAAAGTTCAAATTGGTGTTTTAAATCTAATTTATACACAGCTTCTGTACCGTAACATTTTTTTTGCCTTTATTTTCGGACGACAAATTGTTAAGTAAATATTTATATATTATAATACAGATACACTCTAGTATTTTATGTAATTTAAGGAAAAAGTTTACAAAATAAAGTATTTCATTGTCCTAAATCAAGCTAAGCTAATTAAACAGTAATCAAAATTAATTAATAAGTAATTAAATTTACTGAAAATTTATAAAAAGTTTCTATTTTCAATAATATTTTATAAACTGCTTTTGAGTAAATGTAATTTTATTTCAATCATTAAATAAGATAAATACACTTTTCCCTTTTATAAAATAAATTCAATTAAGCGAAAACAAAATATATAAGCATGAGGATTCCCTTTTGATAGAAAAGAAAACTAAAATTTTATTCAAAAATCAAGCTGTTAATGCTTTGCTATATTTCAAATTTCAGTGAACTCTTTACGAAAATCCTTCGACGCTATTCTCCTGCCAACGTCCTTTTATCTAATTTAACATCCATCTTATTCTACTGGATAAAGTATCAATGTATTTTCAATGTCTTTATCCAAATAAACTTTAAATTTACGTTTTTTCTTTATATTTATTAGCACTATGTTACTGTTAGAAATTGGATTATTAAAAGTATGCATGTAAGTTGTGTATATACATAAATGCAAGTGTAGCAGCAATATAATTTTCGAACATTTTAAAATAAAGGTATTTCTGTAAATGATATTTTAATAATATCTTATATTATAAATAATATTGTTTTCTGATTTTCAGGATATTTGTATTAAAATCAAATAGAATATTGCAAAGAATTATATTTTTTTCCACATGCATATATTTGTGTACAATAAAATACGTCATTGGCGTAACATTTATATATTTTTTAATAAAATATGTCATATTTCTTAGAATTTGTAGGTTTTAACTGATGAATTATATTTGAAATTGTAGGATTCAACTGTTTAATTGGAGTTTCATTTTAATTACTAAAACATTTAATGAATAATTTCAAAACAACCTTTTTATACGAAAAATTTTCTGATTCTGATAATATGTATTGCAAATTAAAAAATGAAAGTAGTTATTATTTACATAGAATTATCCGTAAATAATTTTCGTTTGCTTGAGATTTTCTTTCTTTATAATGGATATAATTTCATTATTAAAAAAATAAGAAGTAGGTTAATTAAATTGGGCTGAAAAAAATAACAGCTAATTAGGAGATTTAACAGAACTCTTATTTACGGAATTCATTAACTGATGTATTTATATTTACTTTTTCAGGGTAATTGTTGAACGTTCATTAAAACATTAAAATTAAAATTTAAATCTTTTTGGTTAAATTTCTCAATCTCTTTAAAAAGTTACTGCATGAAAATGTAATTTTTACTTTTAGTTCTTTTTACGCAGACAAAGACATCAAATGTTGGAGAAAACATTTTATATTAAAGAGAATTTTGGAAGTAAGTAAAGAAGAACATGGTAGCATTTCATTATTGTCATTTGTGAAATTATCTATAATTTTAAATTAAAAATTACTAATTATGAGGTATAAAACTGCATAAATAGTTAAGATTTTTTAAGATAAATTTCTGCTTTGTATTTATTTAATATAAATTATGAAATTTTAATTTTTTATGAACATTAAAAAATGAACCATCTAGACTAACTAAACTAAAAGAAAAATGTTCCTTTCTATCACATAAGTATATATTTCAGGGATTTATTTGAACAGTCATATCATCTTTTATGAACAGTAAAAAATGAACTAACTAGACTAACTAAACTAAAAAAAAAATGTTCCTTTATATCACATAAGTATTTATTGCAGGGATTTAAAAAAATGATCATATCTTCATAATTAGAAAACATCTTGTATAAAAATAACTTTATTTTCAATGACATTCACTTTTAAATTCTAAGCTTTTTATATAATAGCTTTTATATAATATATAATAAATTATTTTCCTGATATCAGAATACAAAATTTCTGTTATCAGGAAAATTATTTTATGAAAATACTTATATATGAATATATACATACACGCACACACACACACACACATATATATATATAGGTACTTTTAGAAAATACATCATTACAAATAATTTAAGCTACTAAGAAAATAAACGTATCTTTCATCTGCTTGAATTAGAGATTGAAGCATTTTTGGTTTTCTTCAAAACTATATTAGAATATTTATTCATTAAAAATGATGCTGATTAGAGGTTTTCAGAAACAAATATCAAATTCAAATAAATATAATGTATAAAATATAAGTCCTCTGTTTTTTTCTGTATTCAGATTTATGTTGAATGTATAAGAAAAAATATAAAACATTTAAAATTTTATTTATGTATTTCTTTGATTTTTAGAAGAGGTAAATGATTGAACGCTTAAGGGAAAATCAAGAAGAAGAAAAATCTTTATTTTAAACTAAGAAATATTTAGCTTTCTATCTGTCAGAAAAAATGGGAAGTTTAAATAATGAATATGTTAAAAACGCAAAAAGGGTTAAATATATTTAATATCATACAATAAACAAATTGTATATCCTATTTAAAATGTAGATAAAGAATTTTTAAAAGCAGATTTACTATTCTTATGCCTCAAGATTTATGTTAAGTATATCGGAAAAAGGGAAAAATATTTAAATTTTACTATTCTATTGATTTGATCACTAAAATAGTCCAATGTTCAATGGCATGCCTTTAGAAAAAGTAAATATGGCAGATATCTTTGGCTTATATCCAAATTTATTCCCCGATATATTCCTCTGAAAAAATTTGGAAGTTTAAATGATACAGAATTTAAGATGAATCACTGGATTTAAGAAAAATATAGTGATTATTACAGTGATTGCAAAACAACAAAATATGGTATAATTGCAAAAAATTTTATATCAACTAACAAGCAAGATTTTCTTCCAATAATAAATATTGCGTGGAAATAATTATTGTTGCGTAGAAAGTTTTGCAATGATAGAAAAAACGTTAATAATTTAATGTGCAAATTAATGAAATTATCTATTATAAAAGGGAAAATAGACATAAATCATCATTAATTTTATTTCCTTAGGATAAATCTTGTAAGCGATTTAAAAATTTTATGAGCTACATCTGCACTGCCTTCTGTATTCTGATATTATTAGAGAAGAGAAATCATATTTTTTATTTCTAAAGAAATAGATTAATATACCATAAAATTAAATTCTTGCTTATGTTAGGTAAAATATAACAAATGCATTTGATTGGAATTTTGAAAAGATATTAATAAATTTCCATATCTTGATATCTTTTGAATATGTGTATTTACTATACAGAAATACATATGATTTTTATACCCTATGAATAATGAAATTGTAATAACTCTACTATGTATACAAATGTTATTAAAAATTCATTTTTTTGGAATATTTGGAATGAGTAATTTCTAAGGTGGATATAATCTTCATTTAATATGTATTAAAACGTAATCTATTTTTCAAAAACATAAATACATCGTAAAAATTATGATGATTGTTTTCATTTAATCAAAATTTATTATGTTCTTATTTTAAATGGAACACATGTTTTACATAAATTTAACAAATTATTAGAATTATTTGTTTGTTTTTGAGATAACGTTTCCCATATCAATACAATTCAATGCTTTTCTAATTTTGTAAGGCATACAAATATATCAGGAAATAAATGCTAAAAATTAATTTCATATTTTCCAAATTTTAAATTATTCATTAATAAAATAAATGCTATTGAAATTTAAATTGAAACCAAAAGAAATATGTTCTAATTCCACGACACACTTGATAAATCTCATTGGGGTAGCCTGATGAATTTTTCATAGATAGAAGTGAATGTCCTGAAGAACATATAACTAATGAAATTTTTAATGTACAAAAATTGGTATAGCTCATATTCATTCTTTTCGTTAAGCCATTATTAACTAGAAATAACAAATATTTATTTCATAAAATTATCAAAACTTTTGAGAAACTCATGAAAGTTTCATAAGTTAATTAATAAACAAGGGAAACAAGTGATGAAATTTCAATTTAATTTTCTGAGGGAAATTTTCACAGACAATTTCAGCTGACAAAGTTTTAACAGAATAACATCTTTTTGAAAATGCTTATGAGCAATAAGATTGAGAAGAGTCGTTGTTTTAACTGCTTAAAATTTTATGTCAACGAAGAATTTAAAAGTTATGCTTAATTGAGTAAAAAATTTGAAGATACAAATATATAATTTTTCTTATTACCTTTACTTTTTTGTGGAATATATAAAAATTTAAATCAAATTGTAACATAATTGATGAAATTATGAATAGAAAAGGAAATGGTTTTATCAGCCAATTAGTTCTTCCTAATTTTCATATGTTTTTTATCACAACGCATAAGTATTTCGTCTGCCAATTCTATTACATATGCAGTGTTACCCTAGAAAATACTATATTTAAGTATTTATTGCTTTCATGATTTTAAATTAGTACTTTTCTATATAATTTTTCTTATCAATATATTTATTTGTCTTTTATTTAAAATACTTGCATTATTTTCATTACGTTCAATTTCAAACTTATCCTAATTATGTTATAGCTGTCCTGAATGTACAAGCTTTATGTCTTGATTTCGTTTATAAAAGCAATTCACAGTCAGGTTTTGAGTTATTCCGTCTTGATTCATCCCATGAAATAAGTACTTTTTAAAATGTATTGAGAAAACTACTTTTATAGCTACTACTCATGCAGTTTTGAGCAATTTTTTGTGCATTTTGTTTATGTGATCTCTTTTTACTAAAGAAAAATAACTTTGAGTGTATATTATGTTGTGACAATGAGAACAGCTGTAGATAAGAGTTTAGTGATCACCATATCATTAAACATTCAAAGGTACTTTTTATGATATTAAATTATTAAAAAATATTTACATCTAAACACTTTTAATTAATATCAATGAATAAAAATCAGATGCACTGAATGAGCAAATTTAAAATAGGTTTCTAATTTCATCATTTCATAGAGTGAAACGCTAAACATCTTCAATACTAGATATTTTGGAACAAATACAAATATACAGTATAAATATACAGTACAAATATACAGTACATAATATGTACAGTCAAAAATAATTCATTTTACAAACTATTTATATAAGAAAACTGTATTGTATTTAAAATCGTAAATGCT
>JAPDSC010016958.1:0-22974 GCA_026290005.1 Latrodectus geometricus | reverse complement strand
CCAAGTTAAAGTAGAAAATGAATCAGCATTGTAGCAAAATTGTTAACTTCTAAATCATTAAATACCAGAATAAAAAGACAAATCCTCCTCATTGAATGATTAATCAACATGCATTTGCAGTAACGGTGATATCATCATCCAATGCGATGAACATCAGCCAATGCTGGGGAAAAGTGATCGTCAATACCTTCAACCACCGACATTTTGTGATCATCAGAACAGAAATCGTGAAATACTAAATTGATCAATTATGCAGAGTTATTTTTAAAATCAAGTACATTTTCCAAGCGAATGCACTTAAACGAAAAAGGTGATGATTAAATATTTAATGCTTAGGTAGCACTTAATAATTAAAGATTTATCTGTATTATTATGTGTCTTTGCATTACGTATTATCTCTCATATAAATGAAATTTTGCAGACAATATTTTCATAAAGTTTAAATAATTATGATAACATTATAAAATATGAAAACTGCTGTTAGCATTTTGTCTGTGAGATCATTTTAGAAAAATCAATTATTATTATGACTTTTTAAATGATTTTGCTACAATGCATAAGGATATTAATTGGAATTTAAATAATGTATTTTATGTGGAATAATTAAGTAATTTACATTGACAATATATTTCTGTAAATATAGTTTGTAATAATATACCAGAAAAAACATTTAACATGACTTTGTTTTCAACACTTTAATGTAACTTCAACAATCTTGATTGTATGTAATACTCTGTTTTTTTAAGCTAATAACTTTAACACACTTATATTATGCACATAATAATATTATTTTGTAAATGGATAAATAGTAGAGATTAGTTTATAACTAATTTGAACTTACTTTTTTATTTGCTCTGCCATGTTTCATATTCTATGAGATTCAGCTTAGGTTAAGACAATAAAACAATGTTTGGAACTTTTTTCAATAATATGGGTAGCTAGATTTTCAGTTTTGTTTGTGCATTTTATAATTCTTTGGAAGCAGTTATAACTCTGCTTTTTTTTCTGTGGGTAAAACAATGTGACTAATAATTCACTGAGTCCTCAGAAATTAGTCACTTTTCCATCTTCCGAAGGCAGAAAAAATTATATTTATCTATTCAAAATATTAAATGTTGCATTTCCAATAACGGAATAAATTATTTTGCTAATTATTTGAATTTAAATTTCTGATACATATGATTTTGTCCTTGTTTCCAAAATTAATTTTTTTATTTAAATTGTTTCCCTTTTATAAGAATAAGGGGGTACATTTATTCAAATTGTACTCAATATTTCACCTTTTAAAAAATGACTTTTATGAAAAACTTCGAGCTATAGCATAATATTTTTCATAATTTAAAACATAAGTATCTCTAAAATCAAACATATATAAGTTAAAATTGCCAAAAATAACCTGCATTCTGAGCATTGTGCATGCTAATAAATTTGTATCAGTTATTTGTGGTTGAACATTAATTTTAAATAGAAGTGTTATAGATCTATAAAGCCATTTCTATAAGTGATTATTTTTTCAAATGAGATTACAAATTAGTTTTACAACAAATAGATATTTGTTTATTCATTAACTCTTGATTCTATATTTTCAATATACTCCCGGTCTCGACATTAAAGATTTTTCGCATACTATTTACTATTATTCATTTTATGTTTCTTTTCCAACTTCACAATTTAGATTTCATGTTCATCAAATATCCCCAACAAATTACCTCTTAATAAGCTGCATTTGTCATTTTTGGTAGGAAGCATGTATAGCATTTATCATTTTAAAATTTTATTTTGTGTAATTTTGCAAAATTTTTTTGTTTTGTAGATTTTATAAAATTTCGTATCATTTAATTTTGACTAAATCCGATAAAAAAAACTGATGCATTTATCATCATGTAATCATATGTATAATATTAACATTCATTTCAATTTGCATTAAAATGATTGTAGATAATTAAGAAGAACAATCAACACACAACATCTCATCATACTTCACTGGCTACCAAAATTAAAGAAACATAAAAAAATACAGATATATCTCCAAAAATAAGCCAATCTCAATGAAATTTGAATATTTTAATTGAATTTGGAGAGTGGAACAGCTGTCGGAATATATCATTTGCATAAAATTGTTATCTCAAAGCAAAAGGACAATTGTCACCGTGTATCTGATATTAAAAATCTTGTATGGTATAATTGTAACAACGGCCTACAGGCATAATTTGACTGAACATTTTCGATGGACATTGAGAGACTAAAGGCCGAACAAAATCAGAGAGAAATGGCTAGATAGCTTAATGTTAATCCGTCTTTGATTCATAGACTTTGGCAACAATTTCTAACCACGGATTCGGTATCCAAGCGGTTCAGCCATGGACGGCCACGTGCTAGCAGTAGTGCGGATGACCAACTCTGGTTGAACACAGGTACTCGATAGCCGCAAACTAAGGAAGGTTTTAATCTAGATTAACCATGTGTTGTAGGTTTCCCGAATGTAGTTTTTATGCGAAACGACCAATGATTTGTGTTTCACCAGCATAGGCTAAAACAGTGATTCTCAACCTGTGGGGCGCGAGCATATCCAAGAGAAAATGTTATTTAAAAAAATTGATTAAGTGACTGAAAGGAAAGAACACAAACACACATATAAAACAAAATACATTTCGACATATTTAATAATTAACTTATTAAATTAAAACAACTTACAAAATTAAAAACAAATTTAATAATTATTAGTGACTTCCTTGGGCCTGTCTTTCGCAGCAAAGTTTTTCGAAGGAGGGTTTAATATTAGAAATAGACACTCTCAGTTCTTTTTCTATATTTAGCTGAGATCGTAATTTTGTCTTCAAAGAAGCCACCGCAGAAAATCCAGTTTCACAAAGATAAGATGTCGAAAATGGTAGTAGAATGCGAAATGCCCTTGTTTTTAGTGCAGAAAACTCATCATCCACTCCTGCCCAAAATTCAAAGAGTGATTTATTACTAAATTGTCTTTTAGTTTCACAGCTTGCCGTGAAGTCTATGAAGGTTTCTTCCTCTTCGATTGAGAGTCCTTCGGGAGTATTTTGAAATGGATCCCTCACCCACTTGTAACTTGATATCAGTTTGTCGTCAGCAACAAAGTACTTTTTAAAATTCTTTGCTAGCATTGGTAAATGATTTTCATTGGTTACAAAAACAACTTTTACATGTTATTCTTCAGCCTTGTAAGTTTTAATACAATCATTCAAATTTGCAAACATTGTTAAGTTTACTTGCTTTAAATTTCTGCTCCACAATTCCAATTTCCTACAAAAAGCATTAACTTTATCACTCATATCCAATATATGTGTATTTGCTCCTTGCAGTTTAAGATTCAAGTTATTTAATTTGTCGAATATGTCGACCATTTAGCTCAATTTCAACACAAATAAACTATCACGAAAACTCTCACCTTCCGGTCTGTTTTCCTCTTGTAGGAAAACGGCGATTTCTTCTCTTAATTCATAAACACGTTGCAAAAATTTCCCTAGTGATAACCATCTTGCCTCACAATAAAATACTAACGCTGAATGTACTGCACCCATGTCTTTACAAAGTGTGGAAAAGATTCTTGATTTCAGGGGTCTCATTTTTATATAATTTATTACGGTTACAACCGTAGTTAACACAATATTCAAACCAGGACTCATTTCTTTGGACGCTAAAGCTTCTCTGTGGATCATGCAATGTGCCCAGATGCACTGTGGCGATTTTCATTTCACAAGTGCTTGAATACTTTGGAATCTTCCTGACATAGAACGAGCACCATCCGTACATATTCCGACGCAATTTTTCCATTCTATGTTTGCCTCGTTTATAAAATCATTTAAGATAGCAAATAAAGCAAGTGCTGTTGCTTTGAGTTCTATTGGTTTGCCGAAAAGTAATTCTTCTACTACTGACAAAATCTAACATAGGCAATGCAATGAGCATCTTTATTACTATCTGTTGCCTCATCGAGTTGTATTGAAAACAATTTGTAACTCAACTTCGACAAAAGCTGACACTCTACATCTTCAGCTATATTAGGAATTCGACGGGCAACAGTATCATTTGAAAGAGGTATAGACTGCAATTGTTTTGCAAAATTATCTCCAAAAATAATTTCTACAATATCAATCGCGGCTGGCAAAATAAGCTCTTCACCAATAGTGTGAGGCTTTTTACATCTGGCTATTTTATATGAAACTTTGTAAGAGGCAATTAAAGCCTTTTCATTCACAGACAAAATTTTTTTAAACAATGATTTTTGCTTTTCATATGATTTTAATTTTAATTCGAAGAATTCTCTGGGCATGTTTACGTACTCACTATGAAGCGTTTCCAAATGTCGTTTAAGTTTATTAGGTTTCATGCTGTCTGCCGCCAACATTTTTGAGCAAATGATACACAGGGGCCTTTCTTCTTCATTTACTTCAGTACTAGTGAACCCAAAATTTAAATATTCTTGAGAATATTTTCTTGATTTTGTTTTCGGAACCACGCTCATCTGTGTACTTGTTGATGCTTGTCTATCGTCTAATGTTCGCTTACGCCCGCTAAAAAATTTATATATGATTCTGCATTAGTCTGCTGCCATGAATATTTAATACGGTGAATTGCAATTACACAAAAATATATATAATATACACATTCAGAATAGATTCAATAGCGATAGAAGGATCGACTCGAATGAGATTGTCTAGAATTGAAATTGGCGTCATAGAACTTTCTCCTTCTCCCTATGAGAAAACATTTGTTCACATCTGCGCACGCTCCTAGCTTAATTTTTTGCTGACCAGACAAATCGAAACTTCTCGCGAAACCGTGAGAATGCCCGACATGGCGGGACGCAAGAGCAATAAAAAAGCATAGGATTCTTGTTTTTTCAATGCTGAGGATCGGTGTTGCAAAATGTCAATAAATTTCGGTATTCTTGGTAATTTGTAAAGTTTAAAATTAAGGTTGTAGTTTAGGTTTAGCTCCAAGATACTCAAAATACATTATTATTGTATGCAGTGGGGAGGGGGGCACGATGAAAATTATGATTGAAAATTTGGCCAGGAATGATAAAAGGTTGAGAAACACTGGGCTAGAACATTTGCATTGAGCAGGGTTCACTAGACACTTGATCGAAGGAGAACTGTTCTTTTTACGGAAGAGTCCATAGTTTGCGTTGAAAAAGTTAGTAGGCGAATTTTCATATGAAGACAAAATAAAACTAGTTTTCATTCATCAATGATTCGTAGAAATGATTATTATATATTAGGCAGCTTCTGCGTTTGAGGTGTTATCACTTTTGTTGGTAGCACATATTTCCATGTCTTTTCCATAGAAATGTTAATCCTCACACGTATAGAGATGACTTCCTGTATGATTATGTGCAACCATATGCCGGAGCAATAGGTGCTACAGGATCATAATACGAAATCACACGGCTCACAAAGTGGATGCTTATCTTAAGAAGTAAAGAACCAGCTCGTGCTGTAGTCATTTCAATCACCAAATCTTTACCCAATCGAGCATGTTTGCGATGCATTAAAATGAAGAGTAACTGATATCAATCTCCCTTCTAGAACACTAGCTACACTTTCAACTGCTTTGGATGAGGAATGGCTTGCACTTCCTAAACAGTTAATAAACCGCCTAATGGAGCATCACACATCGTTGGATGTGTTGCAATTCTTCTCGGGGTCATCATATTCCATATTAAAGGTACTATTCTTATACCAAACTTACACCCGTCATTTGTTCATTTTTTTATACACATGCTAATTTTTATAACACCATAAAATTCTGATAATTTTTTTAACTATTTAGTACCTTCCTGTACGTTGTATAAGGTGCATAATTTTTATTAAATTCCATGCATAACTGCTTCCCATTTTGCTGTATAGCCATTTTTATAATTTCTCCTTCATTTATGATATAACCAGTTTACATAAATCATACTTTTGAATATTTCATCCAGGAGTATTTTATTGGCAATAGATGGTGTTAAGATGTGACGTCATGTTGTAACAAAAAATATAGAAATTTAAGAAAAAATAGAATTCTAACAAATTATTTTATAAATTATGGAACACTTTTTCATTGCTATGTTGATAACATTGTTTCAGAGAACACGCACACACACTTTTTCTTTATTCTTTATTTCAACATTTAATATTCAAGGATCTGGCGTGTTTTATTGTCCATACACATCAACTGAACTTATTGACTCTATAAAAGTCAAATTATCCGTTACATATAATTTTCATAAATCTGGTATAAATATAAATTTCAAATAGCATATGTCATTTTTATGATATACTAGATTAAAATTATTTGAAACAAGTCAAAAACTACAGAAATTAAAATGTTGTGAACTATTTTAAAATAAGTAATAAGAAAAAAACGTATTTATTGAATTATTGTTTTTTAACATAAAAACATAATTTTCAAACTATCACAAAGTTTATTAAAACATTTTATGTTTGAATATATGTGAAAGATTACATAAAAATTGTAATAACACAAGCAATATATCAGAGCATATTTATGGTTCACACCCAAAATCATTCCTTAAGACCATCTTTCATCAATAATGAGATATCAGGGAAACCTTTGTAATCTGTAATCGTATTATCAGTAGCATCTATAACAGTATAACAAAGAAGATAAGAAACATTATTCAAACAACAAATATGATATTTTACATCTATTTTCTTAATTTTCTCAGTATTTTCTGTAAATACACATTACGGTAATCTTGAATAATGAACAGTTACTTCATGTAATCTATTGAGTTATGAACGCACTAAAACTTTATTATTTAAAATATAAAATCAATCTCATCTTCTTTCGTCTTCTTAATACAAGTTAATCTTATTTTCATTTAATTACCTCAGTGATGTTAAAGTTTACATTTTTGTTGAGAAATAAAGATATTTCTCCAAAAGACGAAACTAGTTTTAAATTAAAAAGCATTTACATGCATAAGTCCACTTTTATTAATAAGAAAGCTCTTTTATATTAATATTTCATATTTCCCTTTAGAAAACTTTTAGAAACCCGACAAATATTTTTTTAAAAAAACATTGTTTATTTAACAATTTGAACACTGCTCTTGTTTTTCAAGAGGATTCAATCCAAAATTTATTTGAAGTCTCATTCTGTATTTTTAAGAATAAACAAATATTTTGTGCAGAAAAATACTAAAATATAAGTTTTGTTGTTTTCCTACAAAACATCCCACTATATTTTAAGAAAGAAGATAAAATAGTTAGTGGTAATTTATTGAGTTATAAAGTTTTTTATTTGAGATAAGGATGCATAAATAATTGAATTTGATCTTATTTTTTTATTACGTAAGATACTTTGTATTTATTGTAATAAATATTTAATTGTAAATGATGTATTAAAATTGTTGAATATAAAACACTCTAAACTATATCTATGAAGAATAATATGAATGTAAACATTAGAAAGATGGAATTATTTTATACTCCAAACTAATTAATAGGCTAAAAAGTTTATTTTTATAACCTATGTCATCATTAACTCTTCCCAAAAAACAATTTTCTCATTTTTAATAGCGCATTTTTTATTTTGATATCTATTTTGCACTTTGAATGGTATTTAAGAAAAAAATATTGTAAAGTAACTGTAACGACATCATTGATCAACATGATATTTTCTTTTTCGTTACAACATTTTATAAAAATAATGATGGTGTGAACAATAAATTAATCACAGAGAGGTATTCTATTATTTTCTATAGATAGTAAGTTACTAACACCGGGTAAATAATGTGTTGCTCTGCGTTTTCGTTCATTTGAACCCAACGGATTTAAATTAAAAATTAAATTTTCAAAAACACAATTAATGTCATATTGTTTTTGATGTTAATGAGCTAAGAATATAGATAAAAAAAATACTTTTCGAGTCATAGAGACTTTCTTCAGAACTTTTTTTATCTGTAACAAATACTACATAAAAATCAAAATTCAAATATTAAGAGCAACACTTCACATTATGGTAAAAAAGGCTTGACTATAAAATGCTTTAGAAATTCATTTTTAGAAAAGAAGTAGATATCATTTTGTAATTAGAATTTTTAATTTGAATACTCTTTAAAAAAATGCTTTAACTAAACTTATATAAATAATTTTTTCTTAATTTTTTATGCGCAAAGAAAACATTTTTAAGAGGTCATTATTATTTACTGAAACTACATTCTAAAGTAATAACAGTTAAAATAAAAAAAATAATAAAATACAAAAAACTAATTCTTAAACTTTTATGAGTTTAACTGTAATAATATTGCAATAATTAATAAATCTTTAATTGCTTCAATTAATCATAAATTTTAATAAATTAACAAAATGTGCATTTTAAAATGCTAGTTTCTTTATTGTGATGTATAACTCAGTCATTTTTTTACTGATCATTTTGCCAATAAAAATAGTTTTTACTTGTGCACGTAATATATTTAATGGATTTATGTATGAAAGTATGTATGTATAATTTAAATATCAGAGCGTGTCTTAAAAACCTTTATAAAAAACATATTCAACGTGAAGCCCATCATGAGTAACATCAGTGCCAATAAAGTCTTTTTTGTCCCAAAATCTTTGTAATTTATCAGTTTTCAATACATTTCTAAAATGCATTGCTATCTTAATGCTTTAGCAGATTTGTAGAGTTGATCAATTGCTTTTCTTTTGGAACATCTACAAATTTAAATATTTTATAAATTATCTTCCTTGTTTTCATTACAAAATATTTAAAATTGTGACATAGTAATAATTCTACATAGAGGTAAGTAAATAAATAAGAAAAATTACTTTTTCATTAAATAAAATGCATTATGAACATAGTCCCATTAAAAGTTCATTATATTGTTTCTCTTTGCCTAGAGACGAATTTTGTAAATGCTGTGTAGTTGTTGTCATATCCAAGTTAGTGAAGATTATAACTAACTTGGTGAAGTTAGTGAAGTATTGGTGAAGTTATCCAAGTTATTGAAGATTATAACCAGTAAGGGCCACCAATTCTGGAGCCTGCTAGCTATAAAGAATTTTCTATGGTGGTTCTCCAAGTAGAAGGAGAGCGGCAATAAGGATGTAACAGTGAAATATGTGATCTGGGCTTAATTCAGTTTAAGGGCAACTTTTACAGAAAGGGTAGGATTTTGAGTTGTCATCTGCAGATATTCTCATGCTACTAAAATGCCTTGTAGGAAGAACTGCTATAATGTGTGACAGGTTTCTAGAGCAATTTAGTTATGAGATCTGCTTTCTAAAACGCTGATCAAAATATCTGCATTTGGCGACCACAATCACATCTTCAGAAATGATGGTGAGAGACTGATCCAAATCTCAAGCTTCTTTAGCAAGTTTGTCAGCGCACTCGTTTTCCTCATTGCCCACTTGGGCAAGATCCACTGGAAGGTTTATGGTTTATTGATTTCAATAAGAAGAATATTTATGCCTTTGGTTAAGTTATTGTGTCAAGAGTTTCAGCGGTGCCAAAAGTTTTAGAGACATATCTAATTTCATTGTTGTTCAGAACAAAGAAATCAATATCATTTAGAATATTTTCCTCCTATTTACCTTTTCGACCCAAAGTCGAAGAACCTCGAGTGGGACTTTTTGTATTAAAATCACCCAAAATAAATTTTTGTTTCAGTTTATGCATTGACAAGATTGCACAGGAGGTTGACAGTAATATCTCTGTTGTCAGGATGGTAAGCATTTACTATTCTTAAGGACAGCTTTTGCAGTAGAACGTCAATAGCTTGAGCCTGATTAGTTTCTGGCTGGGAAGATCGGGCACATCTTGTTTTTGGGTAAATACTACAATATCTGTGATTGTCATGAATAAGTAATTTTTCTTAAATACAGTATTAATGGTTATGAGTTTTTAATTTTAGAGATGCCTATTCTTCTAAATTTTAGAGATGCCTATTCTATTTAACAATATTAAAAATAGAATAGGCATCTCTAAAATTTAGAAGATGCTTTAAAAAATTCTCTTTTACTTTACATTTATGTCTTAGAGCTTTTCAGAAACTTTATAACTTTTTAGACACAGTGTAATACTTGGTCCACTGGAGAAATATGTTTTAAGTGTTAACATTAAAAGTAAATTCGATGAATATATTTAAGTCTTGTTGAATACTGTAATTTTTCTCATAATCACTCTTTTTGTAAGACATTTATAATAATATGTTTATATTTTTATCAGTAACAAATGTTAAGAATTATTTAGTATTAAAAATATAACCTCTAAAAAATTTTAATAAAAATAATAATATTCATTTTAAATGTACCAATATCAGACATTTTCAGATTTTGATACTGTCTCTAAAATATTATGTTAACATCAAAATACATAAACTTTTTTGATAAAATAATTTCGTTTTAAGCAATCTAACATTGAAAATCACCTAAATAGGATTTTTCAGAAAGACTTATAACATATATATAAAGTAACCATAATAAAAACTATACCTTAAAAATCAATTTTTTTAAACTAATAATTTTTTTGTTAAGTAGAATCTGCTAATTATTTACATAGCTCACATATAATACACTTAAACTTCAAGTATTTTGATACTGAATCATATGTATCATTTTTTTAAATTTTAAATTATTATATTATATAGGCATTCAAGCTTCTAACAGAAAGAAATTCCTTACCATATTGTGACCATATTGTGTTTGAGCATCAGGACATTTGCGCCTCTTTTTTTACTGTGGAATTCTGAGCTCATGGTAATTCATAAAAAATTATGCTTCTAACGAGAATCAAATATAATCAGGTTAGTGATTAAAAGTACCTCGTTGGTTTTTTAAACTACAATTTATCACAATCTTTTCTATTTATCATTATAAAAAGTGGTTTCAATAACACATTTATATCCTTTACTTTAAGAACACACACAACACATGAGATTTGAATTAAATCGTATGTTAAATTACCTACCATCCCAATCAATTGGGTTTTTTTTACCAGTAAAAACCATCTTCTTTTGAAGGGCGTACACATATTTGTTTTTTTTCCTGCTGAGATCAGAAAACCGAGAATTAATTCTCTGCTCAAATATAATAAAAGAACATGTTATTAGTCATTTTTTGTTTTGTTTTTCTGATGCAAAATAAAACAAATTCAAAAGGGGTTACTAGTAATTTGAGAAAAATAGAAACCACAGGCTTAGTTTGAATTTCTGTTTAAAGAATTGTAATTTATCCATTTCAACTAAACCTTGGATTATAATATAAGGGTTTATTGTATATTATTAATAGAATAAATTCTTGACATAAATGGTATTTTAAGGCAATAAGGAAAATGTATGAAAACATTTCAACTTGGATCGACATTGATTCTTATATTCTTAATAATAAAAATTTAATAATAAATAAAACATAACAATACTAAATGATTACATAACAAAATTTAGTGAAAATAAATTTATATCAAATCAGCTTTTCTTTAAATTTTTAAATAAAATATAAAAAGTTAAGCTAAGATTAATCATATTGATGAAGTCAAATTATAATTATTCTATTGTTCTTACTCTCTATCTTCACATATAGAGAGTATACATTTTTTTTAAAAAAAATTATTATTAAAATTATGTTTTGCTGTCATTCAAATTGCAAATAAATGAAAATGGACGAGAAATGATTTTATTATTTGTACAGTGATTATCAATCGTAGTATATAATATAAGAAATAAAAGCTGCATTTAGAATTCTAATTTTCATAAAGTATCATTTGAGAGATTAAGTTTATCACGATAATCACAAGAAAAAAATGAAACTAAATCCTCCATATAAATATTTATATAAATAATGTAATTCAATAAAATTAATCAAGGAAAAATGTTATATATTAAAATATTCCAACTTCATAAATAATGTAGTATGAAATGACAAAATGGAGCAATTATTTTACAACCATCATCTCGAAAATACTGTTCATATCAAAGATTTATAAAACATTATCACAAAAAATGCAATGTGAATTTAATTTGAAACTTTGATGAGAAAAATTTAAATTTGTAATATAATTTTGTATAAAATTGAAATGCCAAACTTATACAAAAGAAATAGACATTTCCTTAATATTTTAATCCACATAAAAATTCTTTCTCATTTGATTTATAAAAAAAGCAAGTATTTATTAAAAGTATCAAACAACTTTCCAAACTTTTCCCCTCTACAGACTTTGTGTTATCAAACTTCTAGAGCCTGGAGCAGTTCAGTCAAACTGATTCATGTCAAATCCAGGCTCTTATACATGAATTATAAATTTTAGGAAATAAAATATTTACTATAAATTTGGGAATTTAAATAACTTACGAATATTTATGTATATGAGAAGTTCAACCAATATCATGTTTATATACGATTACATAAAAACAAAAACAAGAATTCTAAGTCTTGATTATAATGGAGGTATCTAAAATAATGTTCAAAAATTAACATTTTACTTATAACTAGATAAGATCATTTTTAATGCTGCAGTATTAAAATCTGGGAATAACAGAATTTAAAATTTCCAGTTTAAAGCATATTAAAAAGTTAAAAAGAATAAGATTTTTTATTAATTTACGTTTCATTGATAAAAACAGGACGATTAAAAATATTTTGCTAAATACATTATTTCTTATATATTTGAGACCTCCATTTCCTATAGAGATTTTACATTTAATTAGCTAAGAAAGTGTTAGTTTTTGATTTTTAGTTTTCCTGTACCATCGGTAAATTTTGGAAAGATTTAAAGTTCAATTAAAACATTTAAATTTTTTTGTTAATCCGATGTAAATCATTATAAAGTAGTATCAAAAACGTACATATATATATATAATAAATGACAATTTTTCATTTTCTCAGCTATATATACTTCAGTGTTTTGTGTTTTCTTAAACTTTCCTTAAAATCTAATATATTTCTTTATTTCTTTTAAAATATATTGTTGTATTCTACAATTGCAATATTTCACTGAGTTTATTTTTATAAAATCATTATTTTTCATTATATACTTTCATAGAATTTCAGGAATGATTACCCTATGCTAATGCAATTTCCTTAATTTCTAAAAATACATAGAATCCCGAATTAAAAAATGTATTAAATTAGCATAATACGTAAATTTTGTTTAATAATCAATGCAATTTGAAAATGTTCAATCAGATTTCCCCTAAAGAAGTTTTTCTATTTTTTCAGCATTTTAATCTAACATTTAGTATAAATACTAGCATCAATAGACCATTTCCTTTTACTGTGGCATTAGTAATGTATAAAAAAAAAGTAATCCTTATTTATTACTTTTGTTTCTATAATCATCAACTCACAGAGTTAATCTTTTGAATCCTTTTTAATATTTATTACAATATTTAATGTTGTATCTATTTATCAGGGAACGATTGCTAAAAATATTTGAAATTATGACACAATATATTTTAATAGTCTCTATTACAATTAGTGTTAATTGATAATTTCAAAAGAATGTATGAACACGCATCTTTATCATTCAACGTAAAAACAAAAAATATTTATTGAATTATTATACTTGTTCCGCAGAACATAATACACATTTTTTTTTAATTTATAGATTTATATATATATATATATATATATATATAACAGTTATACAATCGCCATTGTTATTTTTGAAAACTATGTTTCAAATATTTTATATACAATAAAAATTACATAAAATCATAAAAGATAAAAACAAATCTAAAGAAACTTCCAAATATACCTCATTTAAATTCAATTTGAAATGATATCGAACGATGCCAAGTGATTCATCAAAAATATGTTATGGTTAAGCAGTACAGACTTTTAAATTTCAGCCATATATTAAATTAAATAAGTTTCTGTCTTGATTCTCTTTGTTTGCATGCTTAATAACTAGCATATTTTTTCTCTAGTAAACTATTTTTAAAATAAATTTGCTTCTAAATACTTTTTCAAAATTCTTAGAATGCGAAAACTCAAATTTTTATTCTTATGGTTCAGTCTCAAATTTATTAAATAGCATTGTCTACTAAATAAAAATTATTAATGGTCCTTAAATAAAAATCATGATAGTTAAACATGAGAATTCAAAAAATAAATCTTTGAAAAAAGCACATGCTGAAATAATAAAAAGATGTTTTTTTTTTTTCTTTTTTCTATAAGATTTAATATTTAATCATGCTCAAAAATTTCAATCATTTTCTTAAAATGTTTTAATAACTTTCTAATTACGAAATTTTAACTAATTACAACATTTAATGTCATATTAAAGTGAAATTGTTTTATATTTGAAATAAATTTTATAATTTCAGTACACTGAAAAAAACTGTAAAAAGATTAATGTGTAACATTTTTTTATTATCTTGCCACAAATGTAAAACAACCCAATCAATCTTGTAGTGGTACCAAATATTATTATCATGTTCAATTTTAGGTCACATTTCTTTAAAGATTTGTTTTTTACAAATATTTTAATAAAGTTATAGTTAATATATATACTAAAAATAATTATGTAACGAGAAAAAAAGCAATACAATTACCAACCCGTAGAGAAAAATTGAATGAACATTTAGCAATTTTAAGTTGTGAAATTAAAGTTTTTAATTAAAACTATAGGAAGCTCATTGTTACTTGAATATTATATTTATATATGAAAATCTATTTAACAAAATTACTTTTCATAAATTTAAACTAAGTAGTACATTTATTTACTAAAATAATATTTTTAGCGTAATTTTCCTCTAAATCTCAGTGTTGTGTTTATACTATTATATACAATATCACCTAAAGCAGAAATATTTTTATTACATTCATTGATAGTAAAAACGAAAAATCCTAATACTTTTGAAAAATTAAATCTTAAAAAAAATTAGAAAATTTCATATAAATATCATATTTACTAATAATCTACTTTTGTCTTGATTTTTAATAATAATTATAAAAAAAAGAAATTTCATCAATAATTTGCAATTTTTTTAAATTACTTTATGATGGATACAAATGATTTAAAACTATACAATGGAGAAACTATCTTAAAAATACTTAAATATCCTTTATAATCAGACTCTGAGTATGTGTGATAAACTTCCTTGATAAAGTATGTTGTCACTTTATACAAGGTCGAATCTTATTTACCTAAATTTTTTTTAAATTAATTTATTTTTGAGCGATTTAAAAACATAAACTTTTATAAATTATGCTCTAAAAATGTGAGTATGCTGAAAACAAGATTTAAACTTCTTGGTAAAAAATAAATAATTCTATAACATTGACACGTTTCACACAAAATGACATAAATTCTTGTAAGAAATCTGATAAATTTACTAAATGGGGTAAAAGGTTTGCTTTCCGAAAAATAAATTTTATAGTAATAACGCGATTACAAGCATAATTAACTATGCATGCATAATATTATATGTTCCCTTTATATTCAAATAAAATGTTAGCATATTGATTTGAGATTTAAATAATAAAATGTTAATGTAAGTATTTACCACGCTATTCACTGTTGTTAAATAAGAGAAACTTAGCATGAAATATTTTTAGTAAAATTGTTCTCTATTTATCAAAAATAACATTTTGTAGAATATATTTTAAACATAATATGACAAAAAAATCAGTCTTTGAAATTAAAGTGTTTAGTTAATGATCAAGATCAAAATAAAACTTTAATATGCTCATAGTAAAATTTTAATGACATGAAAGATCTTTTAATGTCTAGAATTCCTTTTTAGGCTTATACGCGTAAAAAACTTGAAAACAGACTAGTCTCAATCATTCTTTTTCAAAGATTTATGAAAAATACATGTCTTCCTTTTGTGATTCAAATTTAATCACGGTTTATAAATTATTTACTTTCTTTCAGTAATAAAAGCTGCACAAGTCCAATTTGCGATTATCATTAAAAATCAATTGAAACGAAATCATTGCACATGAAAAAAGTACATTCCTGGAGAAATATTATATAGATATTTAAAAGACTATTTTAATTATATAGCTTTTGGTTTTACTGTGTTGTTTTCTATGATTTGATAATTATTTATACTTTACATATCTTTATAAATAAGATATTAGAATAACATTTCAGATTATATGTGTTTTTACATCTCTGTGTAATTGCTACTTTTCCATGCAACATAGCAAGGAAAAGGTTATGTTTATTAGATAAGTTTAACTTTTAAGATTTGTACTTTATGAATGTGATTTATAAAAATATTTTGCTTCTAAATGGAGATATTTTCCATTTACACTGAAATAAACTCATATTCAAAACTCAAATTAAAAGTATAATGTTACGTTAGAAGCTCACGGTTTTGCCCGAAAAAACAGTTTTAAAAGATTCCAACATAAGTATGCAAAGAGAGAGAGAGCGAGATAGAGAGATAATATGCAGAAAATCAAAATATGTTTGTTTATTTAGATGCCTTGAGGGCATTCTCTAGATCTCTAAAATATCTTTACATTTTGAATGAAATGATGCACAGTATTGATGTCAGAGAAAAAATTTTCTTCAAAAAGCTGCTTCATTGAAAAGGTTTCAATGAATCGATGAATACTTCATTTAAATTTTGTATCTTTAAAAAAGTCATAACTGACATAATACAATTTTATGGGGATGTATTCTAAAATGGAGGATATGTTGCAAGAAATATGAATGCTTTGAATATGCTGGAAAATGTAATTTAAATATCAATTAAATTTTAACTTAACTATTAGGCAAGTTAATTAATATTTTAACTTAACTATTACAGCTAATTTAAAATATTCTTCGTCATTTCTGCATGTAAAAAATTGCATCTATTGGCCACACTATATAATATCATCTACCTCTATATAAAACATGAAGAAGGAAACAATTTTGTTGCATCAAATTGTTGAACAATAAAAACTATAAACATCTTATTAATATACTAAATATATTGTATTGATGTTAGGTTTAAATAAAAATGCTTGAATTTGGAGTTACATTGTGCAATTTTAATATACATTTGAAATTAATTAAGCCATATTTTGAAATATTCTTGTTACTTAAATTTATTGCACTCATAAATAATTATAATTAATTTTTTTTTCAATAATTCAACATAAATTGCTAACAAAAAATATTCATTTCATTTCTCTTACAATACATCTAGTATAGTTTTAAATAGTACAATTTCAAATATCTCTGTGTGGTTTGTATAAATAAATAAATTTCTAAATTAATGAAAATATTTAATATTTGAAATGCTAATATCACAAAGGGGACATGTACTCTAGAAATATTTATTTTATCCCTTAATATTAAGCGTTTCAACAAATAATAGATTACACATCAAAGTTGTCAATATAAATTAATAGCTCACTAATGATACGTAAAGATTTATGCAATTTAATTTGCATGAACTACCATTTTCTCATCTGAAGTCCATACAAAAACATTCAATTATTAACAGTAATTAATTCTCTCATATATTGAAATGAAAAACGCGTATTCTTTAGTTCTAAATACAACTCTTAATTGTAGGATATTAATGTTTAATAAAAAATGTATTAATATTTGTGGATAACTTCCATCTCAGTTTGATATCAAAGTAATGTAGCTATATTCCAAGAGAGCAATTAAGCCAAAATATGTATGTAAGTCTAGATAATTATTTATTTTTCAATTCACTAGTAAAATATTTGAATATATTTAGATATACTTTTTTATAACAATTAACAAATGCTAAGTTAATCAGGTTTTGCACTAATAATAATGTAGATATGGTACGATTAATCATTGTAATAAATTTAGAAAATTTTATTAATGAATCACGAAAAAAAAATTGAAATAAGGAATTCATAAAATTTCTAAAATTTATTACTTGATTATTTCTTTAAATCGAAGTTGTTTTAATGAAAATTTACTCTTTGAATTTAGGTGTTTTACTATTTTTTAACATGTAAGCTTTTAGTATAACTTTTAAGCAAAATAAAGATATTTTGTACATAATTTTTTTTAAACTTAGTGAATTTATTAGTCATCATTAATATGAAAAACAAGAAAATTCTTGTTAATCAAAGAATAATTAAATGTGTCAGTAAGTTAATCTCCTCACAACAAGATGTTAACTAATTGAAATTTTATAAAATTTTCATAAAAATAAATTTTTAATTTTCTAAGACACATTTTTTAATTATTATCTCAATATACAAGAATTCTAATTTTCCGCCTATCAATTTATTGTAAAACTTATTTCATATTCCTGAAAATACATATCAACATGTAACAATATTTTCATGGTTCAGTGATTTTGATATTAAAAGACAAATACATTTGTTAAACGTAAAAAGTTGCGTAAATTTAAGGCAAAATAATTGCAGTTTCAAGGAAACCAGACATTTATAACTAGTACCCAATTACATTTTAAAATAGGGAATATTTTATTTCAGAATGTGCCGAAATAAATGATAAATTCTACTATATTCTACAGTAATATTTCCACAGTAACAAATTATCTGGAATCAGTAGTTAAATTGGATGGTTTGTACTAGTTAGAGTTTTAAACTTGATAAATAAGGAATATATACTATTCGTTTTCATAATAATTGTCCTCTCTCGTTCATGTAATACTTGATATTGATTAAATGCACCTGATACGTTTTTATAATAAAAAATTAATTAACTTAAAAAGGATACGAAATGATTATTTTTAATCATACAAAAAAATTTTCTTCGATATTTCAAAACTTTAATCATAGTATTATAATTTTTAATATTAGTATCATATTTTAATCATATTCACAATAATTTTAATCATAATCTTAATTGCAGAATTTTTTCATTCGATTAAGAAATTTTAGTGAGATTTTAAAATTTTTCTGTTATTATAGTGGTTATTAAAAGATAATCATGATAAAAATGCAAACAAATATTTATTTTATGATATCATTTAATTTTATTTCTAAATTGATTATAAATAAGTCACAATTTTTGCCTCGTACTATTATAATTTGAATAATAAAATAGAAAAATGTATAAAAGTGGGAAATATTTTATAATAACAATTCACCTCGAATGATTAAATAAAATTTTCATAATTTATTTAATATGAAAATAAACTTAATATTTGGTAACTAACTATTAGTAATTATAATTGATTGATTGATTTCATTAAATGATTAAAATATTCCAAGTTGTTATATGTGCAAAATAGAGTACTGTTAATTAGGTTAAATTGAAAATATTGGTTAATTTTCTGGATTTAATTTTTCTTGGTATTCAGCAAAAAATACAATGCAAATGAAGAAAAATCCCTAATAATAATTAAATTTAATTAAAAATATTTATTTTTTTCTGGCTCCAAATAGGTCTAAGAAAAAAATTAATTCAATATCAAATACATTTATTTTTATTAAAAGTTTCTCCAGGTACATTAAGCAAGTACATACCAATATATTTCGGAGAATTATATTTGCTTGGGTTAATTTATCTTATTTCAGGACAGGATAAATTTCGCAAACGGAGATATTGAAAAACATTGGTTAAAGCATAAAAAAATCTGTTTTTATTGAGCATTTGGTTACAAAAAGAATAAAAAGCAATTTGTGCATGTAAGAAAAACAAACTAAAAAAGTGTGTCCTTAAAAGAAAATCGTTTTTCGTAGGGAGTATGGTTTCCCCACAAGGCAAAGTATTTTAAGCAACTTTAAAGTATTGATTCAATGAAACTATTAATAATGGGCAAAAGTCTTCTGCCCCACTACCGAAGAATACTTTTCTAATCTTGATATTTTGGGATGTGGTATTCATCCAGCAACACGTCTGTCTAGATGTCCCAGTCATTTTCAATTGGGTTCACTTCTAGAGGACACGCTGGCTATTCTATTTGCAGTTTTATTCTTTCAGAAGGAAATCATTCACCAAGTTATCATTAATTCTAATTGCTCGTTAACAAGATGTCATTTGAAATTGCTGCAGCGTAATAGACTACTGCAGGTCTGAAGATCTCCACCTGAGATCAGTGAGAGAAAAGATCTCCATTTATGACCACCATAAACATTCTAAGAAGTGTGTTTATTTCCATAAACCAAGCACTAAATAAATGTGTAGATTAATTATGCTTGTTAAATAGGCATAAATCCAAAATTCACAAATTTATTCTTCAATTTATTAATTCTTGTGACTTACAAAATTTCTTATGAAGATTTGAATTTTATTTTTACTTGCATTCATTATAAAAATTAACGAAAGGAACTTTGTGTGTGATATTTTTGTAAATATCAACGAATTTTATTATCATTTGACTTTTAATTCTCTATTTAATCACACTTAATATGTTGAGCTAGTTAGTGGGATATTGAAATCAATATTTAAAAGCGTGAGAAGTACTGAAATTTAAAAGTTGCTGAATTAGTTACTTTTGCATGTGACATTAATAAAAGCAACCATATTTTTTCTATAAATGTTTTATTTCATTATTTTTAGCTGTACTTGAAATTAACGAAATTGACCTTTCTTACTATCGAAGACTAAAACCTTTATAAAGTTAGGATTTGAAATATATAGATAAATAAGAAAGGGGTTAGAATTCAAAAGTTGTTTTTCATTAGTTTCTAAAATATTAATTTACTATTAGATGCGCCTTGTAGAAAAAAATGGATTAAATGTGAAATGGATTTTAATAAAATGCCTGATAAAAAATTTAGCAGAGACAAATCTATATTCGCTTGTATAAACGGTAAAAACTATACGATACAAAATTCATGACCACTAATGTTATTTTAAAGATATCTACTATCAAAAGTCATTAAATCTTGTAAGCTATGTTAATTTCGTATTATATATTTGTATCTTACATTATGATTATTTTCAGTTTCTTTTCAGAAAGATAATAATAATAGTTAAATTATAGCGATTTCGAAGTGATAGGAGTGTTTTAGATGTATATTAATTAATTTAAATTTTGTGCTTGATCAGAAAAAAAGCATAATTTGAGCCAATTTTTTTGGAAACACAAGGAGTTCTCAAAATTCTAAGATTTTGGGGCACAATTATGCCTAACCAAAGGCCATCTCTCAAAAATCTACAGATGATATACATTCATTTTCTTTGGGCAGTACACAACTTATGTTAGCTTTTCAATTTGCAATACTGTCCAAATGAACCAGGGGAAACTCTAATGTATCTAATATACTGTAATATTTTATGCAAACTTAATCTTATATTACCTAAGAAAATAATCTATGAATTTCAGATAAAATTTATTTCTATCAAGCAAAATATTTCATCTTCTAGTCTATCAATCTCTACATATATTCTTAGAAAAAAGTTATTTTAGTTCCAGAAGGGAATATTATTTATCTAATTATAATTAAGTTTAAGAGATATTTTATAATTATATCTTAGAAAATCAAAAAACAATATGCTAGGTTGTATTTTTATTTAAAATAAAAATTACTTATTTTATAAAACTAGGGTAAATTTACGAATTCCCAAGTATTATTATATTAAATATGGAAAAATAACTTTTTCTGATGAAATCAATAATGTAACATATTATAAAAATAGTTCTGTAAAATGTTTCAAGGTGACATTTTAAACCAAAGATGGGTATGTGAATGATTAATGAATTATTTAGATTGCTTTTCATGGTACATTTCATTTGTTAATTTCTACCAAATAAAATTTTCTTCTGTAGACGGATTTAAATATTTCACATACGGTCGATCAGTTATCGATTATATATATATATATATATATATATATATATATATATATATATATATATATATATATATATATATAGGTAATTATCAAAACAATCTAAACACCTGTGAATAAAAGGGACATTTAAGAAATCGCTTCGTAAGCATTAAAATATAGCTTTAGCTGATAAATGTTTTTAATATAAAAAATACATAAATTATGTAATATGAGAGAGCTTTAACAGAGTTGTCTACGTTTTGAATTTCAGTCAGAAGCGTAAAATTTCAGACTTCGCAAATTTTTAGAGGGTCCAGATTGTGGGAGCCCGACTAGCTGGAGCAACAGGGACCCATACATCCCAGCTTTTAGACGTTTCTAGAGGTACAGTGTCTTAAATAATGACAGCATACACGCAGCGCGAAAAGACAACCTCAGCAAAGCAAATTAGCGGACGGAAGGAGAAGCTGAGTGAAAGAGACCGATGGGTATTAACACCGATTATATTGTCTAAAAAGAAAACAACTGCAACCAAAGTGACATCAGAGCTCAATCAGCATCTAGATTCTCCAGTGTCAATAATGGCAGCTAAGAGATACCTTCATAGAGAGAACATCTACGGCAAAAATGCAATTCCAAGCCACTTGTCACAGATGCTAATGCCAAACATCGAGTAAGTAGTGTCACAACCACAAAACCAGTTCGATGGGTAAGTGGAAGAATATTATATGGTCAGACGAATCGTGCTTCATACTTTTCCCCACAACAGGACAGGTACGTGTCTGGAGAATACCTGCACAAGCGAATGATCCTGATTGCCTCCTTCCGACTGTGAAGTATGGAGTTAAATCCACCTTGGTATGGGCTAATAATACTGGTCTAATAATAATCCTGAAAGGAAGGATCACTGGCGAGAAGTATAACGAAATTTTAGCTGACCAGGTCCATACTATGATGCAAATTTTGCAAAATGATATGCCCCCATTCATGCAGCCTGATTTGTCCAATCATGGTATGATGAGCATGAGGATGAAGTGGAACATCTACCTTGGCCTCCACAGTCCCTAAACCTCAATATAATACAACCCTTGTGGCCTTTTTTAGAGTTTTCAATCCGGAATCGATATCCAACACCGGCATCTCTCACGGAACTTTTACAATATCTCCATGAAGAATGCGTCATTCGCTGTTGTACACAACTAGCTGAGTTCTAGTGGTTCAGTAACTTCACGACGTTTCCGTTAAAATCAGCTAACCCAGATAGCAAACAACGTCCAATGAACATCCCTCGGACATCCAAAA
>JAPDSC010016929.1:0-14704 GCA_026290005.1 Latrodectus geometricus | reverse complement strand
AAAAAAGAGCACTCATTAGTCATTAAATCGAAAAGTATTAACAAAGATAAGAATAAAATATTTCTAATGAAATAGTTGAATGAATAGAGATAATTTAGAAAAGTAGTCTCATTATGGCCATTAAAGAATTTCTTTCATTGTGATTCATTCGGAGATGCTATTATAAAGTTTACTTTTTTTAAAAAGATTATGAATGGAAAATGGTTGATTAGTCATGCTCCATTAGTTAGTACTCAAATATTTCCATTTAGGAAAGATTATGAACATTTTAGTTATTAAAGACTTTTTCTATTTCTTCAAATAATTTTTGAAAATGCCATTCATATTTCTTTTACATTGATTTAGTCTAATTTTTTATAACCAAGTCATTAATAAATCCCATATTTGAATGTACATTCTTTTAATATTGCTTTCGATTTCATCGATTATAAATGAATTTTATGTAAGAAATTATTCTAAATTGTTATTTAATCCTTATTCTATATTATATAAATAAATACAAGAATTATTTTTATCTGGGGATTTAAATGTTTTAAATTGATATTTTTACTTGATATGAGCTTCAAAAAACCATTTAAAAATTGAATAATTAATTCCATAACTGTACTGGAAAAAATCCAGTGGATATTATTCAAAATGGTCCAAGATTTTTAATATAAAGACTAAAATAAAAAATGTATATAAGAATAAAAACAAATGTCATTAGATTTATGCTGTTGAAATTCAATATTAATAAAATCGTCCTTTAAATAGTTCCCTTAGTTAATATAGACATTACAGTTTTTCTTTATTTATAGCAATTTTATTATCCAAAAAAATCTTTTATTAGTATCAGAAATAATAAAACAATCTTTTATTAGTACCAGAAATAATAAATATAAATGTTGTATTATTATCAAATGAACAAAGGATTTTCCAACAAAATTTCATATGAAAAATTTTACCTTATATAAATAAAATGTGTCATAATGCTAATTCATTTAAGCACAAAAATATCAGTTCGTACTTATATGAGCCAAAAAAACAGGTACGTATTTTTCTTATCAACAAAAACAACTCTAATTTGAAGTACTCAAATTTCAAGAAAATATTCGAATCACTCATGAAATTTCTAACTTTTATTGCTCAATTTATTCTAGAAGTAGAAGATAAGAGTTATGCGTGTATTATGCTATACCTTGAATGAATTATAGCCAGAGAAATTAATTTGATAAGTAAAAATAGTCAAAATATAAGTAATTTATCCCTAAAGGAAATTGATATTTTACCACTTCTATTGATCTCTATGTTTTCTACTCTTATGAATTAATATCCAGAATGTAAATTATTATATTGAAGAATAAATTCTTACATTAAAAATGTTCCATTACGATAATATAATTAAACAATTTAAACCAAGTATATAAAGTTTTAAAGATGAATATATTTTAGTATACTGTGTAGTAAACAATATATGCAATAACTATTCAAATTACTGGCTGAAATATAATTAATATATATATATAATTAATATATAATATTAATAAATATAACTAATATATAATTATTGAAGAATAAATTTTACATTAAAAATGTTCCATTACGATAATATAATTAAACAATTTAAACCAAGTATATAAAGATTTAAAGATGAATATATTTTAGTATACTGTATAGTAAACAATATATGCAATAACTATTCAAATTACTGGCTGAAATATAATTAAAAATGTGTGAGGAAAATTCTCAGTATGCATAAAAGTAAATTTAATCAAAAGTTAAGCAATTTTGACTATTAAAAAATATATGAACCAATGATTTAAAAATATTTAACAAATCGTAATCATATTAAAAGTAGTATTTATATAATTATTATGTTAAAACATGATTTTTTAATTAAAAATAATATGTAAATTACATAGCTTATTTGCATACGTTTTTAAGAAAGGAGCTTTATGTGAGATTTTAGAAACTATAGATGTTTCAAAAAACTCTGCCATATATACATAAATATATATCTTTAATTATTTAGAATAAAATAAATAAATATTTAACGAATGAATTCATTAAAATAAACTGTAACTTATTACAAAAAAGGAAGTTTTTCCAATTTAAATTTACAGTAAATTATATACCATTCAAAAACAAATCTTTCAGAGATATGTACTTTCATATGTCGTGGTAAATGTTAAGAGTTTCTTTATAATGAAGTTCCTTCATATTAAATAAAAAATATAAATGATTTTCTTTTTTTGAATTAATTATAAACATTTTATCATTTATATGAAAACAGTAAAATTGAAGATGAAAATTAATTGCTTTGCAATTTCGATTATATATGACCTTGATACAGATAATTATAATTTCCTATGATACTGACTAAATCAGATGTTTTTAATAATTAGCATGAGGATTGTTTCAATAGTAAAACAAATCTTTTTCTTTATCAATTTAGAAAATCTATAAAAGAAATATATATTACAACATTTCAAACCTATGTACTCGAATAAATTTTAATGCTTTAAGTTTGAAATTGCAGTAAAATAAGCTAATATATATTTCAATATTTCGGTTAAAGTTTTTTTTATGTGAAATTATTTAAACAAGAATATATAATGTACATTATTTTATTATATTCAAATAACACATTTTTCAGTCATCGAAATGAAATTTAGAAACATCCTTTTCAGTTAGACTCTTATTTGAAATTTAAAAGTAAACAATAACGTTAAAAATTTTTTGGGATTTTTATATACGGCAAATTAGTTTGAAGCTACGTTATTGAATAAGATATTCTATAGTTTAATATAGCACTCTCCATCTATTCTTATATAATTCATCTTAAAATCTAATTACCAAAAAGACTTACTTTTACTTGAAGCAAATAATAAATGTTTTTAATCAAAACTCAATGAATATTTGAAGCAACATTTTTCAGATAGGTTGAATACGTAATTTAAAAATTAAAATTAATGTAAGGAACATTTTTCGAATACATACTATGGAATTGAGGATGTTAAGAGCGTTTATTGCATTTATTTCTAATCATAATTGAAGTGAAGAAATTGCGGTGTTTATGACGTTAGTTACTAAATATTTTATGAAGTTGTTGAGCACTGTGATATGAAGAAATATTTTTACCTAACCTCAATCCCGTATGTAAAATTTAATTATTTAAATCTTTCGTAAAATGAGTTTCAAAATATATTAGAATATTCTCCCCCCATTATATACTTTGGTTGTTTACCTCAGAGCTTAAAAGAAAATGAATAACTCCAAGATATTAAGAAATATATTTGAATAACATTATTATGTTATTTAGAATTTAAATTAATGCTATAAACGGAAATGTCAAGGATAGGAAATAGTTTTTGTTCATGTTCTGCTATCATATTTTCCCAACTAATTTTTCATATAAAAAGTACTATTATATAAGTATTTCTCAGTAAATTGAAAATATACATACATTTAGAATAAAAATCGATAAGTATTTTATAAATGAATTCAATTCTTTTCTTATTTAATGATATAAGTAAGGGTGAAGGAATAAAGATTGTTAAAGAAAAATTTAAAGAATTACTCTGTAATAGAAAATATACTTCACTAAAGCAAAGAATTATCAGAATTAAAGCAAAGATTGATATCAGAAATAATATGTTATATATGTTACCGTGAAAGTCCGAAATCTGGAGAATGTCGACATTCGCTGGTGAATGTCAACATTCACGTAGTCGCTTGGTGTATGTCCGAAATATTTGCTAGATATCCTCATTTCTCACTTACACCGGCAAATGTCGACATCCACAATGCACTAATGGTGAATCTTGAATATGCGTTTCATCTCTCCGTATCCGGAGAGGAGAAATGCAGATTTGCATTTTCTTATCTTGCATTTTCTTATCTCAGTATTTCAGGCGTGAAAAACGTCACATGTGTGACGTAACTTATCGCCTCTCTTAGAAAGGAGGAGTGACCAATCACGGTGAGTAGAGGAAGTGTAGAGGATTTTTAACCCGAGGGACAAACCTGACAACAAACAAATTAAAAACAAATTAAATGCTGTGGTGGAAAGGGAAGCCCGGGAATGGCCTTCTGTTATCTCCTTTTCGAGCTCTTTAATCATCTTTTCAAATTCCACCAAAGCTTGTCTGTGATTGTCGACATATACCGGCGATGGTCCGAAAGTGCAAGAATGTGATCAATTGTACGGTCTTTCACCAACGTTTTTGGTATGTGTTGACATTCACCGTTGAATGTCGACATTCTCTGATTTCGGTCTTTCACGGTAACATATATATGTAATATTAATATTATAATAATAAAATATATTAATATTATTATAAAAATAATAATGTTAATAATATGATATCAGATATCGAATGTTTTTGTTGAATATTTTGTTATGTCATTGATAATCTAAATTATTCCAACTATTGCTCCCATTGCAAATAAATTAAACTTTTATACATATTGGTCAATGCAACTTATCGAAGCATTTTCTGTTTTATCCACTTTATTTTATTAAGTGATAGTTAAAAACATGAAATGTATGTTTCTGTGTAGAAAAGTGACTGTGTCATCAAAGACCAAACCTTTAAGATCCCAGTAACGTAAAGATTTAAAATTTGAAAGTTATCATCCTACCTAGAAAATTAAACAGGATATTGGAAAGTAGCAGTGATGTAAGGCAGAAATGGTTTAGCAGTAACTGATACTTATCATTTGAACCTAATTATGAACCTAATCATTCAAAGAAAATAATACGTAAAGCTGCAAATTTGTGTGTGAACTTTTATATTCAAAGATCTTTATCGAGTCCGAAACTATATTTTCAGAGATTTAATAAGCCAGTTTAATTACAGATTTGTTTTAAGATTAATACACATATTGAGCATGAAAGTAATTGTACTTAGTGGTGATTAGTTGCTTCCTAGGGTCAATGAAACCCTATTTTTAATTTTTTTTTATCAAATGAATTATACTACAATGTAGTTGAAGATCTTCTTTTATCAATTAAAATCAAAGTTAGCAATGACACTTTTCTTAGTAAAATGCCTTTTGTTTGCTTGTGGTTCATCAAGAACTAATTAACAAATAATGATATATAGCTAGATTTTCTGTTTTCTTAATTAACATTTAAAAAAACTGTCTAAAGTTGTCATATAAATTTTTAATTGTTTTTTTTTATTTTACTAAAACAAATTAAGTGCATATTCTCTAATTAAAATAATGTGTAATTAAAATATTTTGAGCCAAGTAAAATCTATTTTATTCCCATTAGTAAAACGTTAAGGCATTTGAATATAATGTGACAAATGCTTAAGTGCTATTTTTTAAAAATAATTCAAGAGAAATTATTCTCATTTACTTCATTTTATGTTTATTAATTATGTTTTCCATTTATTTTCCAAAGCAATATTTTACATAATTTATGAAAAATAGAAAGATTATTCATTTCATAAAATATGTATTTTGATGAAGAAAATCAAGAAGGAACGCATTCCAATTACTATTTTTTCTATTACATCTCATTATTTTGAAATATGATATCAACAAACCATTCTTATGCATAAAAATATCTATGAAAACTGTATTAATGCAACTGTTTCTGTCTTTTTATTTTAAATAATTCCGTTACCAATATTTGTTAAAAACAAATTGATTTATTTGATAAATAAATGTCTCTACCGGATATGTCGTTTGTAACAAATTGCTGTGATTAAAGGCTTATTTTGATATAAAATAAAATAAGTTAATTTTTTTAATATTTTAAATCCAAATATGTTTCTTATTTTGTAATTATGCGAATAATAATCATATTAAAATGCAATTCGGTGCAATAAATAAATAAAATCATTTGGAAAAATATATTAAATTACACAATATTCAAAAATGTATTCCCAAACATTCATCTTACATATTATTTATCAAAACTTACAAGAAGTAATATATTAGGTACAAACAAATAATATGTTTTAAGTAGCATTTTATATGTCAATAAATAGAAATGTAAATACTCTCATGTGAAAACTAAATTTTGTTAATTTGTAATGTTGTTTAATTTTATTTTGAAAATTAATTATTCAAATATTCTAAAAAGTAATTAATTTAAAATATAACTTTAAATTAAAAATTTTTTTAAAAAATTGAAATTCAAATACCTAAAAGCAAAAATTCAAATTCTTAAATCTCTTAAGCAAAATTTCTTTTTAAAATTGATTCAAGCAAATTTTCTTGTTATAGTATTAAAAAGAAAAAAAAACTATTTAATAATGTAAATATTTTCAAGAATCCAAAGTAAAATACAATATTATAAGTTAAGCTTTCAATACGAATTTAAATCTTAATTATTTTTAAAATAACATCATTTTTAAGAATGATTGTTTATTGTAACAAATCTATTATATAAAAAAGCGAGTTTTAAATTACTCAAAATAAATTGCAACTTTTATGATTCTTTCAAGCTCTTAAGAGAATTTTCTATACTCTTGTGTCTTTTAACGCAACGTAAATTAAGTATCAATGCTGGCACTAAACAGTGGAATTTAATTATCTTTTTCTCAACTCAATTTAAGGACGATTTTGTGTGCGCATTTTTTTTCTCGATCACTTTTGTTCTGAATTTGCAGTAATTTGAATTCTCTAGAGAGCTTTAATAACATCATTTGTTAAAAATGTAGAGCATTTATTCCCAGTGTTCAACACAAGTTCGGAAAGATAAATGGAAGTGGAGGGAAAAATTGCTTACCAGTAAGTTGTTTTTTCAGCATTGTTTTCCAATAAATGCATTAAACATGTAATTAAGACAAATAAATTGCTGATGTTTGTATACTTCAAAAATTCCCGGTTAAATAAGGAATCAAGTAATTAAAATACAAATAAAAGGTAATGATAAATGTTTTAAATATTCTATTTATTTATATAATGCATTATTTTATTTTGACCATTATAAAAGGGTTTAATGTAGAAAAAGGTAATTCTTTTTGCAATACAATACCCGTAATTTAAATAGTAAATAATCAAAATATTGTATTTCAAGACTACAATATTAGATCTTTGTTTTTTGCCTTAATGGCATACAATATTAAGTATTGCAAGTTTTTAAGCAAATGTTTACTAAATACAATTTATTAGTGTTGTTATTGTTTTTGATGACACTTGGCAACGCCAAGCCCTCCTGTCAGAGCGGGCTTGAAGTCAGAGAGAGAGCTTCTTCTGTTTTTGAGTAGAGCAACCTCATACGAAGGTGGAAGTACGAATTTTGGTTCATTGATGACAGCACCATCTGAATCTTCCAAATAATTTAAAGGTTGAAACCAAAGAAGATCCACAGCCTGGATCCAACCCCCAGAGATAATAATTTGTAATAGGAACTTGGAGGACATTGCGACCAAACATATTTTACGTGCCACATGAAACACGACGGATTTTTGGCTAAGCCGGGATTCGAACTCACCACCTTTTGGTGAAGGCACCCTAACCAACCAGGTCACCGCGGCACCAATGGTTTCTTTATATGATTGTTTCCCAATTATATGAAATTTCTGCTTAAGCAAACAATTTTTGTGTATGAATATCAGTTTACTGATGTATATTCGATAAAATTTAAAAAAATATTAGCTTTTATTTTTTATACGATATTTCTACATTGTACTTATATACATAAAAAAGAAACTTTAACGGAAAATTTTTATATTTTAATATGCGGATATGATTATTATATTAAAATGTATATTAAAAGTATTCTTAATGGTATTCTAGTTTTAATTTTTACTTTAACATAAAAATGTGTATCATGAAATATCAAGATTTGTGTATTCTATAATATTGTTTTGTGTATTGATAATTCATGTTTTGTGTTTTGTGTCCTTCATGTTTTGTGTAATCTACAATTCTTTTAACTCAACATACATTTGATTTAAATAATTAGATTCTTTTGCACAAATTTATAAATTGCGTTACATATAACTATTGCCAATTTCTCAAACTATCAGAAGTATAAAATAATAATATTTATGTCATCCTTTATAAAACAAAAAATTAATATTTTAGTAAAATTTATGATAAAACAGGATTATTCATTAAGTAATTATGTACAATTTAATATGTTCTCTTTAACAAAAAATGATTATCATAAATTTATTATATTTTATTATGTATCCAATATTTAAATTACTAATTAACCATTTGGAAACGCACCAACTAAAATATTTAAAAAATTCTTTTTGTGTATTCCCAACTGTAAATACAATATTTATGTTTTAAATTATATACTTCACAATGATATTCATCTAATCTAAAAATAAAAAAAAATTGTTCCACTAATTTTTTTTAATTAACGAAATTATTGTCATATTTATACACATCAAATTGTAACCATTTCATCATCAATCAATATTACGTATATTTTTATTCATACTGTAGTTTTATAACGAATAAAATTCAAATTTAAAATATTATTTTTTGATATTTAAATAAACCTTTAAATGCAAATTCTGTAATTCCATTAATGTGATTTGAAATCCTGCAAACCTATAACATTATATTTAAAATGTAATTAAACTATACATTTTTATAAAAATGTATTTAACTTTATTTTTATATTTTAAAAAGTTCTTCTTATTTTAAATAGGCTTACCTTTAAAAGGAGTAAAATATTGTAATGAAGATATAGAGTGCTCAGATATAAGAAATTTTAGCTTCGAAGGTCAAATCTTTTTTTTTTTATTTCTAATGGTGGGCACCCTTGAGCGAGTAAGTAACATTAACCCATTTGCTGCAACAAGGCTGGAAACTGTTACTCATTTTATCGTTACCCGGTGGGCACCTGTGAACCAAGTCACTGAGGTACGAGTAGCATCTACCACGCCACACCACCACAAACCGTTTATAGGGTGGGCCACATTCATCCATCATCCGAGGAAAGGAAAATAGAGAGAGAGAGAGAGAAAGTACATCCATGCCCGAGACGGGATTTGAACCCAAGTCCTCCCCTAGTCAGTTACGCTAACCACTAGACAGGTTGGGTGGCAAGAACGTCAATTCCAGCTTACAGATAAACCTTTTCTTACGAAATGTTGGAATTTTAAATAATTATTGACGAAATAGGGTAATGATGTATAGCGTAAATTATCATTCAAGTAAATTATCATTCCAGCGTAAACGTGAAATGATAATTTACCTTGCTTTGATAATATGCTATAAAGTTTTATATTTATATCAAAAATGTAAAACAAAATACTCCCAAATGAATATTGGTTATGTATGAAATTCATTTTAATATTTAATTTAAAACAAACAAGACTTTTACTCTCCTTCAATACTAACAATTATGTTACTTGTTGCCTAATAAGTTGGCAAATTAAGTGCGGATTTTATGGAGTTATATTTTATCAAAAATAAAACAGGATGTTCACGGAAAAAATTGACGCTTAACGCAAAATTTAAAAAATATCTCTAATCAATAATAGAGATTTTTTTAATGATAAGAATATTTTATTAAAATAGAACTATAGGATTTCGATAGGATATACAAAACATAAATTATGCTGTTAATACTTATCAAAAATGTCTAATTAATAAAAAATATTTTGAAAAACAATATTTTTTCCATTGCCTGGAACTTGGGTGATTAACTCTTTTTTAGCCACAAAAAGGGCAGGAACTGCAACTCATTTATCGTTACCCGGTGGGCACCTGTGAACCAAGTCACTGAGTCGAGTAGCACTATCTACGTCACACCACCACAAACCTGTTTATAGGGCGGGCCATATTCATCCATCATCCGAGGAAAGGTCAAGAAACACAAGAAAAGCGAATGTACATCCATGCTCGAGCGGTGATTCGAACCCAAGTCCTAACCATCCGTAGTCAGTTACGCTAACCAATAAACAGGTTAGGTGACAATTTCAAAAATTATAATTAAAGTAAAACAGACAGAATTTAGGATAATAATAAATAAAATTTAATCGTTTCTGCAGAAATGATTACATTTCGAAATTAATTGGTTAGATAGATCAGAAAAATTGCTTAACAATTAAACACGCCTACTGAATTCATGAGTTTGATTTGATTTTGAAGAATTATTTAATTTATCAAAGTTGACAGTGTATAGTAAATTTTTCATTTGATTAACTCAGATGAATAGCCACCTTTGTCAATTTTGGAGATATTCCAATTTGCCATACAACTAAAATTTTATGATTTCACAAAAACAACAAATTAGTGAATCTCCATGAACAATAGATTTTCTATGTGCTTAGTATAATAGTTTGCAAATGAATTTTAAAATATTAATTTAAAGGAAATCCTATGGCTGCTCAGAAATATTATCATTGCTTAGGGACTTTCGAAACTTCTGGTAAGTCACGAAAATTGAAAATCTTAAGAGAATAATACAACCTGTTCAATATCCTTAATGAATATCAATAATTTCATACTAAAATCGAAAACAAAAAACCTTTTACCGAGAATTTATTTAACTATAAAATATTAAATACCTCGCCAGATGACAAAGTAAGCAATTGAAAGTTAATGAAACGTAAAATCCATTGGAAAAAATTGTAAAGGTATAAAATACAAGTTTATAGTAATTTGTTTCAATTTATTTTTAAATATAGGAATTTATAAGGATTTAACTGAAAATAATATTTTTTTTTATTTAACTTTTTGAAGGGATACAATTGTTATATTTTATTTAAATAACATGTATCTGCTTTCAAATTTGTCTAACAGGATTTTTCGACGAAATCTTTATGAAATCAATGAGTAATTATATAAGGAATATGTGTTTCTCAAAAATGAATCGGACATGGATATTATTATTTCTTCTTATTCATCGTTACATATTTAATCGTGTACACGTTTTTACATTTTTTTCGACCATTTGAAAAAATATGGTATTTTTAATTTCTCTTTTTAGCTTGTCTTATAATATTAGTGTTAATGGCATAAATCTATCTGTTATTAAATTTAAGCTTACATATAATGCTATGGATAATTTTTTTTCTTAATTTGATTTTTTTGATAAATTCTTGCTTAATAAAGAATTATTAATAAAACATTCAACATTTTCTTAAAAATCATTGAAAGAATTTAATTATATCTTCCTTAATTCTTTAGGATTATATTTAATCAAATTTAAAACACTTTTAAACCTAATACTTTGTTTATAAAATGATTTTGTGAATGCTTCCAATACATCCAATTTAAATTATACTTATTACACTGTCGTATATATGCATAGGAATATATATACCTATAAATATATAGTTTTAACGTGCAATAATTTAGTAGAAGATCTATTTTTTCCTTTAAAGAGCATGATAAAATAAGCATCAGCAGCAAATTTGTGTTTTGATAGCATCTTATGGTTTGTACTTTCTAGGCTTTGGTTTGCAATAGGCAGTAAATTTTTTAATGTATATAAAACTTTTTAACTTTATAATGGCTAATGAATTAAAAGTACTTGCTAAGTAATATACTGACTTTGCATTGCTCAAAATGAAAAATGGCTTAGATTTAAAGAAACTTATTTTAAGTTATCGAAATAGCTTTATTAAAAAAGATAAAATACAATCATTTTCTTATTTTACATGGATAAAATATTTTTTACTAGTTAATTCTCTTTCAATTATTTGTAAATATTTGATCAGAATACTATCGATATATTTTTTAATCTACATTTATGTAATATAAATCAAAGAAATATGATTAATTTGTCAATTTTGGGGAATACACATTTTGATCATTTAAAATTACCAACAGGAAGTTAAATCTAAATATAACATATTCGCGTTTACAGAAAAAATTCATTTATTTAATAAAATATTTTATATTTATACATCTTACATAAAATTTATCTAATTAAAATTTCGCATATTAATGATTAAATGTATCGTGTGATGAAAAAACACTAAATTTTAATTAACTTTTAACTTATTACATAATTATATCTGAAGTAGCGAAAAAGAAACCTAAACCTAATCTTGTTTCAGTAGATGTGTGTGATAAGTACATTAAATTATCTATTATTTAAAAAATGGGATATAATTGTAATGTAAAAAATTTAATAAAGAAAAAGGTGCTAAAATGATTAAAAAGTATTTAATTATATTACCGCATTTTTTGCATAGCGAAATTTGAAAATAAAAAAAGTAGACTTTAGAAACATTTTTCTCTGCTGTTAATTGAGTAATTTATATAAGATTATCACCTAATTAATTTCTTAAATACTAATATTTAACAGCTTATATAGTATGAAGGCGAATTAATGTCTCTTGCGCAGTCCCAAAATTTCAGAAGTGGGGCTTAAAGTGCTTAGCTTAATTTGATTAGAATCCACTCTTACTCACTGGAGCGTGTTTCAATTCATTCATTTAATTAATCAAATACCCCATTAATTGTGTTATCTTCTCAGTAATTCAATCAATGGGAGAATGAAACAAGATAACTTTCTTAGTTCTGAATGTGCCATGTAGTTCTGAAAATGTTCTGGAAAAGGAAATTAAGCAGTTGAATTGGATTAATTTAATATTTCGCTTTCAGGATAAATAGGTTGAGTTGCCGTCTTCATTGAGACTGCCAAAAGGGAAACTGGTTAACAGTTTTTTTCTTGTGTTTCTTGATGATGAATAATGTTAGATGGGTTATTGTAAAGTAAATGAATTAATTGATTTGAGATAAGAACTCTTTATGTCTAGTGTGCTTTTGTTTATTGACTTCATGACAAGTGATAAGAAATGAGTCATTAATATTGATTTTTTTAATATTATGTGTCAAGAAAATATATTTTAATGAACATAATTTGAAAAGTTCTTCAGAAAAAATAAATCATTTTAAGGTGAATACCTGGCTATATTTTATTTTATGAACAATAATTATAAAGTATTCAACAGCTATTTCATAAATATGCAATTCCCTTATAAAGATCACGTAAAATTAAAGTATTCTTTTTAAGGAATTGAATAATTTTTATAGTTCAATAAAAATGGATATTAATAAAAATTTTAAAGATTGTATTTTTTATAAAAATAATTATGAATTCACGTTTTATATAATAAATTTTATTTGTTTATATAAAATAATTACAAGTTATGTTGAGTCAAATATAGAACTATCAAACTCACTAAAATTTTTATTAATTTGAAATTTGAACTTAAAAAAATGTTTAGAAATATATAAATAAATGAAAAGATTAATTTGAATTGTTAAACATTTTTTTTTCTGAAATAACTTATGCTGGTGTAACTTTTTCATCTATGTAAATTATTAAACAGATTCATTTTTCTCATAATTGAATGATTCTGTAAAGTATCATTTATTTACAAGAAATATAGAGTGTATCGTTGAAATACATCAATCTTAACATGCAAAAAAAATCTCACCAAATTGAAGGATTATTTTCCTTTAATTAACAATAAATTTTGTGTGAAATTAGTTTCTTTTAATTTTCTCAATATTTTGTCACTGAATAAAATTTGGTATATAATAATAATCTTAAGAGTTCAAATCTTATCTTGAGGGCTTAAACTGTGGCACAAATCTAGCCTGGTACTTGATGACTTAAACTAGCAATACAAAATACAGTTTTGTATTAAAATGTGGTTTCATAATGAACACTTGTTATATATATATTTTTAAATTAAGTTATTATAACCCTTCAATGTTGATTGGTTTCAAGAAATAGTGTTGTATTATTTTTTCTCGAAAGTTTTTATTTTAATACACGCGTTTGTTGTTTGTAATATCATGCATTGTTTAGAGTAGAATTTCATCATCCGTTTTAATTAAGATTGTACACATATTTTTGGGTACTTACGTACTATGGCGAATATCTAGATTTATCGCCAAATCTAGTGATCAGAAAAAATAATATGACGACTAGCTAAAAAAACCTAATCACCAGCATAGGTTATAGAAGAAGCTAAAATAAAGGGTATCATGTAAATATTATTTAAATCGTGTTAATTTCGCCAATAAAATCACCAAGGAAAATTTTTATCACCAAATATCACCAAGATATTCGTCATAATACGTAAGTACCTATTTTTGATATGAAGAAGTAGAATTTACATGCTTAATATGTGTATAAAGTTTGTGTTACAGCTATGTTTTAATTTATTAGAATTGTTTGTGTACAGTGAAAATCTAAAGTGAAATTGATGGATCTAATTATAGATTATGATGAAAGGAAACATTTGTTCGCTTAATGGAAATAGTTTTAAGGTTGCATAATATTGTTTTGTATTATCGGGTTCACTTTTGACTTTAACTTTATATAATATTTAATGAACCCAATGTATTTTTTTGGTTATATTATTTAATGTGTTCAAAAAGTTACTTTTGTTATTTTTTGCTTAAAATGAAACTTAAATAATTAAAGACAGATGAAGTATTTGTTGTTGAAACATAACATAATTAATTAATCATATTTGAATGAAAAAGTGGTTACTTTGAAAAATTTATTATTAAATTCAGAACTTTATAAAAGTTATACAAAATTTATTTAAAATTTCATTGATAACAGAAAAAAAAGAAAATTCTGGAAATGCTATTTGATTAAAATAAGATAAAGAAAAACTCTATTAGAATGATAATAAGCAATAGTTAATATTAATAAAGACACACAAAATCAATTCTTAAAATAAAACCTTGAAAGCCCTATTAAATACGTAAAAAATAATATAATTTCAATCCCTATTTAGGCAGAATCCATTAATTTTTT
>JAPDSC010016927.1:0-12055 GCA_026290005.1 Latrodectus geometricus | reverse complement strand
GGCAACATTTTATACCTAAACGGTGATGCAAGCATAGCTTCACATAATGAGTACCATTCAATATAGGATTAAATAAAAAAGGCTTTATTCGTATCATAATATCTTTACACATTTTGTCTGTCCAAAACGTAGAACAACAAGCAGGTATTATTTAGTATGAGATATGCCCTCCTATCTGCAATGGTTACTTCGTTTTGTCTCTCCATACTCAGTACCAGGTTGAGGTAAGAGTGCTTATTCCTCAATCAGTGCCTGTTTCAGTTGTTAGGTTCCCCTAGAAGTTGTAATCGTGCTTCAAAACATCTCCCCAAAGTATCCCATGCATGTTCTATGGGATTTAAATCAAGAGATTACACTTTCTAATCCATTCGAGTGATATCTTCCCTTTCCACTAGCTGCTGAACAGCAGAAGTCCAGAGAAACCGTGCTTTAATGTCATCCATAAAAACGAAATTTGCTCCATAATGGCACATCGGAATCGACACACATGGGGAAGGATCACCTCTTTACAATAGGGATCACCAGTTATAGAACTTGTTTCTAAAACGGGGGTCTTGTTCACCTGATGCCTTCTCAGACGACTGAACTCCAGAATCACCGTATTGGCCTCTTTCAGTAATGTTATTGGGATGAAACCGTATCCCACTTCTTTCTAAATCAACTGGAGTTGAGAATCAGTTGGCCACAAAAACGACTATCATCCGTAAAGAAGATACGACTCCATTGATGAGATATCCAGTTTCTAATCTCTTTGTATCACTCTAAGCCGTGATGCCGATGGTCAAATATCAAATAGATGAAAGGCTTAGATGGGCAGGCGAAAAAACCCTTTTCATGATAGCGTCCGGACACAGTAAACCTGGCCCCATCGTTGTACACAGGTGAATAATGGTGCTTATTCATTAGTTTCGGGCTCTTTTTTAATATTACGATACATTGATTGTACATTGTAGTTGCTTTCTTGAGGTTGCCTCAATTTTTCTGATACCTATAGTTTGGAGGGCTTTTCCTGTACGGAAAGCGACAATTTTGTTGATTCTAAACTCTTAAGCTATATTGGTTACACCATGCTTCTCCTCTAGTTTTCCAATCTTTCTTTAAAAAAGTCACTTGTACTTGCAACGAATGTCTTTAGTTGTGACTTCGTCGTTCTTTTTATTGCAGTCTTGACCACACGCGTTTTGTGTGCACTCACGTTTTGTTTCTGACATTTACATGCGCATAATGTTTCTATTGAATTGCATGTTCATTGTACTGATAGCAATTTTCTGGCTGTGTTCTCATAAAATTTATATTGTTGCTCAAGTTTTGCACACCAGTGTTATAACAAAATATAAATTTTAAAATAGTGACTTATAAAGAATTAATTTAAAAAAGAAAACTGGAAGGAGTATTTTTAACAGATAAAATGCAATAGAATCATATTGCAACATAATTTAGTGGAGTGTTGTAATAATATTTTATGTCTTAGTAATTATATTTTATAACAATTATATTAGTTACAATTAATGATGTTTTCTAAGAAATGGTGGAAAATAGGATTTCTCTAAGAACAAATTAGTTTTTCCATATTTATTCTTTCATTATTTGTATCAAAATATAGGTATTCACTTTTATGAGTTATCAGATTTCATTTTTTGTTATTTATAAGATATATTGAACAATAAATCATAACATTTAATGAAAATAAAAACACAGCTTTCAACATCAATTATTAATAAGGGATTAGTTCTCCCAGAACTTGGTTTGTACTTTTATTTACGGGACAATGTTGCGTTGTCGCATAAGTTCATTTAAATTTCTAACTATAATTATTGCGAATTCTTATCAGGATAATGAAAAACCTTTTTCAGATTTTAGATGTAACAATTTTAATGTTTTCAATTATGGAGAATTGTCCTTCAATTGTATAATAGCAAGTCCGAGTTAATGCTATGAGATTGATGATAAATGCTTATAATAATTATCATCAATTAGTTACTTTATTATTTAATTTTTTAACTTTTCTTTGTACTTTTTTTTACATATTTGCACTTTGTATTTTGTTATGTTTTCCATCAATGATACATTTTAATGAAACTAATTGAATTGACAAACGTATGGAAATTGATATCTCAATATTCTTATTCAGATAATTTTAGTTTATTTAAAAGTATTTTTAACATTTAAATAAATTAATAATGTACATAAGCTGAAACATATTCTTTTAAACTTGTCACAACATTTTGTTATAAATTGAAATTTAAGAAGTTAATCTCATAATTTCTTTAATGATTTTGATGTTGATGATGAATGCGGTTAGAAAGTTTACAAGAATATGTTTTTATTGGTAAAGCTAAAAAGTATCAATGTTAGATTTTGAAAATTTCCAAGATTTCGAACATTATTAATAAAGAAATATTCATAAATTATTATTTAAGAGCTTGGAAGTATTAAAACAAATGTTTTTCTTTTAAAAAATGTTTTAGCACTCGAGTTTGATTTATTGTAATATTTGATAAAAAAAATTGTGTTAATTATAAGCATATTTTCTTGATTTTATAATTTTTTAAACAAAATTTAAGGCAATATATATATATATATTATTCAGAATTGATAATATCTAATTTGCAACACTAATTTTTCTCCAATTTATTTTGATCACCGAAACAAGTATTTATGGGAAAATAACTCTTAATTTTATAAAGAATTTATAAAAAAAAATCAAAATCCATCTTACACTGTGTTGTTCTCGCGGTTATGAGCTAATATTTTAATGACATCAAATGGTCCACGAGTGAGGAAGGTTTTCTTTCCGATCTAAAAATAAAGAATAAAATGATACATGAATTTTTATTTAAATATCATTCTATTAAATAATTCGATATTTTCAATTTATTCTTAGTAGATAGTTAATTTTTAATTCAATAATTTCACAAAACAATTCTGTAATCACATATTTTTATTTCATGAATTTTTCTTTCGAAATGATAAAGACTGCAAACTTCCGATTAACCGTGACCTGTTTTTTCTGGATCGTCATCGAATTCGTCATCGATTCGAATAGCATGGAATAAAATATATTATTAACTTTTACAGCGGTTACTGATAATATTTGTAAAGTTGATTCACTATGCTGTCTTAATTTAGAATTTTCTACACAAATATTTAAACAAATTGCCAAACCATTATGAAAAATCTCACATGCTTATTAAAATATTATGTAATTTTCTACAATTAATTTTTATTTCGCAAATTTAAAAAACATTTTTTTTCACTACTGGGTACTTTCGAAATAAAACGATATTGAGGAATAACAAATAAATGTTACAAATATGTATACAAAAGACTCACATGTTATACACATTGTGTTTGATTGTAATATAATTTAACAATTTAAATATATTACAAGCGCAAATGTTCCAAAAAAAAATTTTATAATTATATGAAGCTTTTTTGCTTTAAAAGAGGGAATATTGAGAAATTGATAATATTTAAATGAGAACTTTTTCAAATAGATAAAAAAAAGTAATTAAGAATTTTATTATATTAAATAATTATATTTAAAAGATTCTTAATGAAAAAGGTGTTTTTGCAGTCACTGGTGCATCCGAAATTTTCTTTCAATTAGTTAATTTTTTCTTCACAAACTAATCGAAACTAAATTTTTGTTAATGGACATATTTGTTTATTAGTATATTATCAAAAAAGCAATTAACACGCTATTAATATTATTTTTATTTACTTTAGCAATGTGGGATTTTTATTTTTATTTTAGGGTAAACTACTAAATGTTTGATTTAATCATAATAATTGAAATAAAGCTTTAATTGCTTTAAATCAATAATAATTGAAATAAAGCAATTAAAGCATTGATTTTTTCACTCGCTAAAGTAATTTTGCTTCTGAGTATTTCGATGATGCTTTTTACTTCATATCAATTTCGAACAGATTTAAAGATATTTTTTATGTATACAATAAGTTCTAATGGAACTTAATGTTATGAATTCAATGAAATTAATTGAAAACAATTTCAATATAATAACATAATTACTATATAAAAAATATATTATAGTTACTATATTTTTCTAAAGGAAACTAATATGTACATGTGTACTATTCCATTCTGGAGATGGTCTTTTGAGAATTTTAGAAGTAAGTATTTTTATAAAATTCTTTTTAAAACAATAATATAGAATTCTAAAATTTCCAGTTATTTTTCAAAACAAAATTCTGTAGGCAGTTAAAGAATATAATTTAAAAAATAAAGCAATTAAAGCTTATGCTTAGAATGTATATTCTACTATATTGCACTCCGGTAGATGTTGTAAAATAAATTCTACAATTGTACTCCGTGCTAGCGAATAATTGATAGCCTGGAGTTCAGCAGTTCGTTTGTTTGATTCACACTTCATGTGTATATAAATTTTTATAATGATTTAGAATTAACTTTAAACCGTAATTGCTGGTTGAATGAGACTTCGTGTGCAAAGTGATTGTAGAGTGACAAATAAACTAGCACAGCTTGTTCATTATTCTCAATAAAAAGCTGTTGTAAGCTAACATAGATCAAATCATCAATGACATCATTTATAAAATTTGTCAGATCGTTAGTATATTTTCCATAATCTTTAATTAAATTGAGATTCAAAATATTATATGTGCAAGATTCCCGTTTTTTTCAAAATAATACAATGAATAATGTATGCATTGTCTATTTACATTAATACACTCATTTTATTTACTCTCATTAACATTTTTTTCACTTAAGGATAATATATATAAATTATTCACACCAGAACTTGTTCAGATACTATTTTTCTACACTCATAATAGTTTTACGACTCATACAAAGTGCTTACTTTCATTCGTATTAAAAGAGCGTGCTAGAAAGATGAAGTGATTGAACGAAGAATAAGAATAGGAAAGCAGTAGAAGCTATAGCTATCAGTTATAAAAAATAAAAGAAAAGGAATAGTGGCAGCTATACTATCTTCTCACACACACCATTGTCCGCAGTTCTCCACTGAGCCCATCTTCGGACGTACTTACGCTGGTGTTGATCATAGCAACATGCCTAAAATATCCTGCCTTTCCGTCTGCCAAGGGTAGACGAATGAAATAAAATCGTTTGTCCTCCCCAAACACTGGCTTGTCATGCATATCAATCCAACCACGACCGCGGCTTTCTCTCGGTAAATTCTGCAAAAAAAAAAAAAAAAAAAAAAAAAAAAATTCAAGGAATTGAAACGATAATCAAAAATAATTTCTTGTTATAATGAAAGTATCTTTAATGATTTTCCCAAGATAGACTTCTGTCCATCATGGGACAATCATTAAAGATACTTTGTACTATTGTGAATTAACATCTTAATTTATTATATTATATTAGACTAATTTATAATATTTATTAAGACTAATTTATAATATTTTTGAGGTAAAATATAATAGACTAATGATATTATAATTAACAATTATTTAAAAAATTTCATGAAGTGTATAATTTTTAATGTTGATTTTAATGCTATTTTTTCTCATTATTTTTTATTGTTTATTTAGTATTGAAATGATTTGTACAGTAATTCAACTAAATTTAAAATTATAATGATAAAATTTTCTAATATCATTGACATTACCCTTAAGATTGGGGTTATGTTGTAATGTAATGGGTAAAATGTTTGTAATTAGTTGAGATACATCGGATATCAGTAATCAAAAAAAGGATTTTTAAAGTCATCATCCTATAAACTTAACCTTATGTAGGAGTGATAATGCTAATTTGCAAAATTTTTTAATTTAAATCTGTGAAAAATAACGTTATTATGAAATGTATTCACCAATATATTTGTTAATATTCTGCAATGATTGAGAAATCTGTACAATTATTAAAAAAATGAGTGTAATATGTGTGATCATTAAAGAAAATTATATGTATAATTCATCATTTAGTTCATTATATCATTTTAAAACTGAAAGAAAGAAAATAGATACATGATTAAAGTTATTATAAGAACAATGTATAAAAATGAAGTATTGATTATATATGTAGTAAGTCATAGCCAGACAGAAATATAGAATTATTAATGTCTGAAACAAAGCTTATATAGAGACAAAGCTGAAACAATTTGGTATAAATAGATAGCAGCTTTAACTATGTACCACAAATTTTGTTTCTAAAAAGAGTGATGTTAGGTTATATTCTGAATTCTTGAAATAAAAACAAGTTATTCTTAAGTTTAAAGTGATTAATAAAAACTGCATTTTTCTTAAATAGTTTGAAATATCACAAAATAATTTATTATTATGTAACTATGATAGAATTTTTGTTATCTAAATTACTTGTTTAAGTTAAGTAATAAATTAATTATGTTTCAGCTTATACGCACTACTTTTTATGCAGTTTAAATACACATATACGCAGTATAAATATATCCTTTTATAAATTTAAAATCTGTTCTGTTAAAATCAGATTTTAATCAAATATTCTACAAATAATTCTGAGTCAATTATTGACAGCTTATAGTGATTTAATTTTTTCATACATATATATTTTAATTTTAGAAATAAATAAATGCATATTTCATAAATGAAAAATGAAATATTCATATATTTTTCTTGAATGGTAGTTAAATTCAATCTATAATGATTTTATCCTGAAAAAAATGTAACTATTTTTCTTATTTATGATTATTTCTCTTTAAAATAAATTTAAACTTATTTATGAATTACATTTTACGTAAGAGACTTATTTTTTTTAAGTAATAAGAGTTTGATGTGCAATTATTTTCACTCTAAAAAGTTTGATTCTTGTTTAGTTGTTAGCCCATACCTTATCGCAGAAATACATGTTTCCAGCTGAATCACAGATTGACACTAATGAGGAATTTTGGAATCTCATTAACCATGTCACAGCTATCCTTTTATCAGTTACCCACTGTAACGATGTAAAATAGAAATCTCTGAAAGAAAGTTAAAAAAAATTGATCATCGTATTCAATATATAATGGACATTTCAGCAATTACATGTTTTCAAAAAGTACCGTCTTGTGTGCTTAAATTGAGTGCTTATTGACATTTCTTGACAAGTTCTATCCAAGTTTAACTCAACTGTTAATTCTTCTCTAATCACAAATGTTTAAAAATGCTTTTGATTATTCTTTAAATAGCTTTGATAATAAGACGTACAGAAATATTATCTGAAATTACGAAAGTGCATTCATTGCATTTCAATTACTATTTTCAACTTATTAAAAGACGTACATCTTTCTGACATTCTTATAATATATTTACTTTTGAAACCAAAAATATGTAAGAAGTTCGACATTTATTGTAGAAATGTAACGTGAAAAAGAATATAAACAATCAGTGGCAGTTGTTTATATTCCTCGAAGGAAATGTCTCTATAAAACATCTGCTCGAAGTTCAATGACTGCAATGAATGAATAAACTTTTTGAAGTACTTTTAAACGACAATGAGTATAAATACAGTTAGGAAACTGAATATTTTTCTTGTTAAGAAATATAGCGTTTTCTTCAGTGTGTAATAAAATCTAATTTTTATTAATAAAATATTTTCACTTAGGTATATATTCATTATTAAAGTAAAACATAGTTAGATAAGTAAGAGTTGTTTTTATGTGATTAAACTATGAAGTAAAATTAAATATGTTATAAATATTGTTACTATTTTAAAAAATGTTATATTTTACTGCTATTTATAATTTGCTTTGTATTTTTAAATAAAACCAAATGAAAAAATTTAAAAGTATGCCTTTGCTTAATTTAATGACAACTATGCCACAAATCTTAAAGGTATATTCATAATCAAAGAATATGTTCCTAATTTCTCTTATGGAAATATTAAGAGAATTAATAAAATTTATGAAATTTCTTTAAAAAATTATAATATCGTTATTTAAATAATTTTCACAAAATGTATATTATTAATGCTACTAAATACTAAAAGCGGAATTTTTGTTATATGCTGGGAAAGAACAATATGATCTTTAAATGATTTTATTTCTTTATGTATACACGTTTTTATGTTTTCTAGTTCTATTGAAAGTAATACTTCAAAACAAATTGAAATAATTATTTATGATGTGGGCTTCACACACATAACAATTTTTTTTATTTAATATTTGAAGTTGCCACAGTTAATGAAGCTCAAATTTCATTCTTTTGTGAATAAGAACTTTTGTGTGTCCAGAGAATTCTGTTTTTATTTATTCAAAATCTTTTTCAGTAAAATGTGTCATTTTTACATTTTGGTTTTCAGACATTTGTTTAGCAATTAATTTTTAATCAATACTTCAAGTTATTAAGAAACATTAATATTTTCATTAAGAGAGGCTTGAAAAATTTTCATTATGTTGTATTTAATCATCGATGATAACATAATTTAGAAATATTTATTCTCTATTTAATATTATTTTATTGTTGCAAAACATTCTGCAAATGTTTGATTATTATATGTTGGTACCTATAATATATATTCAATTTTGCAACTATTTTAGGAAAAATATTACATTAAAAAGTATATATATAAGAAATCAACATTTATGTCTTGTTTCAATTATTTATGATAGACGCTGATAATTCTGACATTTCTTTGAAAAGACTTTTTTTTTCTATAAATCTTAATCCTCGGTTGAAAATACATTTCACAGAACTGCGCACAGTTGATAGCCATCAAATTCAGCTAACTTCAATTCCATAATGCATATATAGGATGGTTTTACTATTAGTATTTTTTCAATAAAAGTTGCGCAATCTTAGGAGGAGAAAATTTGCACAAAATTACACTTAATTTATTGGCCATCCAGATTAATCGATTTCAGTTTCATTGAGCACATTGTGGATAACAAAGAAAAAACAGTGTGCCAAATAGCGTCCTGTCAGATCTTCAATTGTAAAAATTGGAAATGCTCAAACTGTGAATTTTTTTATTCATTTCAATGTCTCATCAAACTCATAGAAGTATGAACTACTTTCTTTAATAAAGCGAATGTGAGTTCTACGCGCTACAAAAGGAATTTATTATAATAGCTATATTGGGCACTCATTTTTGTCTTGTAGTTAGCAATTATTAGGTTTTTTTATATTCTTATATTATGTGAAGCAATTTTAAGTTTTACGATTGCTTTTAATAAAAGATTTTCTTCAGACGAATGACATTAATAGGAAGATGTTCAATAAATAATATACTTAAGTTTTTGAAAATATTTTGAATAAGAATAATTGAATTCAATTCAGCAGCAGTTCCAATATTTTTATTTTTTAGCGCTTTTATTTATTCAGTTATGACCTCAAAAACAATAGTTTTCGTCAGCATTTTTATTATAATGGAAAAAAAAATATTTTAACGTTAGAACAAATTAAAATTAATATTCATATTTTCAACATCAAACCTTTTAAATTAAATTAAATTTTCTTTCTTTAAAATGAAATCTGAAACAAGCATAAAGAAGATTTATGGAATATATTTTTTTGTAACTTACTTTCCTCGATAATCATCTGGTGGAATAATTTCTGTTTTGGCATAATCCATTCGCGTTAAATCAATCACCCATAATTTGACAGTGGGATTTTTTCTGCCTGCCTGAAAAAAAATAAGAAAAGAAAAAGGAGTTATTAGGGAGCATCACCAAAAATAATGAATAAGAAATATTTTCTTAGAATACATTTCAGTGCAGAAATGATTTCTGTATTTTCGAAAGAAAATGGCTGTTATATATTCCAAAAAAGGAATTTTATGGAGGCACAAATGGTAATAACTTACAGAGAACTCTGATGTACATATTTTACAGAAACGGCTTTCGAATACGATTTTGGTCACGTGCAAAAATATGAAAAAGTAATTTCGTTTGAAGGTTTTTCAACAGATGTCTCTGAAAGCATGTTATTTCTATCTAAAGAAATTGAACCAATAGGAGATATTTCTCTGTGAACGTTACGAAAAATGAAAATCTTTGTCATGTTTTAATTATAAATTGCTTGAAAATCGATGCGTATGTAATTAATCACTTTCCAAAAACATTATTTAGATTTGATAAAATTTATTTTCATTGAATCCAAATAGCTTTTTCACAGCCGATATCTCTGCTATTTCGAATCACTGGCAGATGGGGAAAATTAAATCGACAACTTCCTCAAGATTAATTGAATACTAGATTAATTGACCGAAGAATCCATTAATTCCTTAATTTTTGCCTTGTTTTAATATATATTATAAGCGTCAGAAAATATTCTTTTTTTTGTTCTTTGTAAGTTTTGAAAGTTATCACGTAGTAAAGAAAAATGATGAATTATAACTGAAAGGAATCTTTCCAAGTTCTACTTTTCCGGAAAAAAATCGCATTCATTTCCATAACTAATAATACTAGTAATTTCTATGAAAATGCTTAATTGTATTAATTCTTTTCTATAGCTTAATTAAGCCGTAGATTCAAGGTATGTTGATTCCATTTTGTCTCAGATAATTTGATATTATTGAGAATGTTTATTTCAATTAGTTTGTAATTTGAGGAATCAGGAATTGTTTTAATAAAAAGATTTATTCCTAGATAAGAATTTTTTTTATAGAGAGAATTCAAAAAACGCCTAAAAGACTTATTATTTACGAAAAGAAATGCTCTGAAATTCTTTACTAAAATTGCCTATTGGAAAAACTTAAGTACCTAAATCACCTATCAGAATAGTCTTATATATCATTTGATATGTATTTTAATTTATTAAATCAACTTTTTTTTTGTTGAGTGCCAGCCAGTTTGGCAACATGGGTTGCGCTGTCCACTCTTTTCTAACTGAACCATAATTTGGAGTGGCATCTGACTTTCTCAGTACAGACATGCCTAAGGTACCCATTTATAACGTAAGCAACCATTAATACTCCATTCATATAAGGAAAAGACAAATACAGGTGAGGGAAAGTGCATCCATGCCCTAACAAAGATTCGAACCCAGGACCTCCCAATTCGCTGTCAAGCATGCTGACCCCTAGACAGGGTGGGCAGCATTGATTTATTTTTATACCTTTTATTTTACTTAAATACCTTCAATAAAATACTTATATCTTATATAATGCTAATCAAATGCTTTATAAAGCAATGGTTTTTATAAAAACTTTTAAAAAATATAAACTTGTTTAATTTTAATGTGATGTGAATATAGAAATATAATAGCGTTATTTAGGAAGAGTTCTAACTTTGTTTTGTAAAAAGATTTTTGTCCTTATGTCACATATTTCTGTTTTAAATTAAAGATTTTAATTTGGTACTACGTGATAAAAGGTGATACTCTTAATATTTGTGTGGCTTTTCATTAAATCTATCGATAGATTCTAAATTGATACATCTTTTTATGAACCATTCCTCAAAGAAACTGTTTTATAGAATTTTAAAATTTATATATTTTAAATCACTGGGATTAAAATATATCAAATTTATTTTTTATAAGTTATTTAATTGAAAAAAATATTTCACAATGAAAAATAGAGCAAAATTCACTCGTTAATCTTAATTCCCCCCCCCCCCCCCAAAAAAAGGAGAAGGTAGCAGATTCTATTTCACTTTCCATTGTTCTAATTATGTTACAGGATTAAAATTTGTAATAAGACTTTCGATAGGTCCTAGCATTTATGTTATCAAATCATATTACTTGAAGCGTTGCCCCATACGTTGAAGTCATATTACTTGAAGCAAGTGGCTTGGAGTATTCGTAAATTTAAAGCAGTATTCAAGCAGAAAACACGCAATACCTGACCTGCTTTTACCTGAAATATTATTTTACCTGTAGATCACGTAGCTACCACGACCTATCAAATGTGTCGCATTCGCCTTTTGTAAATACGATGGAACTGTGGTTAAGTTGGAATTCGAACTCACTACCTACCGACAACGCCAACGATGCCTAAACCATGCCAGTGGAGGGGGGGGGGTGACCTTAAAATCATACACATTACTAATTGTATAAATATTTGTTAATTTCTGAAGAGAAAAGAAGAAAAGTTGTTAAGTTGAGAAAAAAATTATAAGTGAGAGAAGAAAATGAGTATTATTAAATTATCAACAAAAAT
>JAPDSC010016925.1:152204-176238 GCA_026290005.1 Latrodectus geometricus | reverse complement strand
AAATATCGTAAAGCTAGATTTAAGTAAAATTGTATCATTATACAAAAGGAAATACAATTATTACAAAATGAAAGCTGATGATTAGAAAATAATGCATAAGTATTTTAAATATTTATGCATTTCTATTAATTAAAAATAAGTTAATAATAATTTTTATAAATTAATAAAAGTTAAAATGAGATAATTAAGGCACTTGAATGTTAATTATATGAAATAAGTAACTACATTCATCATTACTGAACTTGTTTAAAAGTCACTATTATTTAACCTTTGGATCATTTTATAAATGTCTAATAGTGATTATGTTCAATAACTAAAGTACTTATTTAATCAAAGGGAATAGTTTAAAAAATTAAATTTACACTTCTTAAAAAATAAAACAAAGAAAATTTACTGTAATACTATTGTTTGTAAAATAAGACGATTAATTATGTTAAAATGTTTTTCAAAAGTAATCTTAATATTAATATGAAAAAATTAAAGATGCATCAAATCTTGGGCAAAAAACGTCTTTTCAATATGAAAACTGGAAAAACATATTGATTAGAATAAAGAAGGGGTGAAATATGCTCAATGAAACAGCACTTTAAAAATCATTTCTTTTATTTTCTGCTATCTAAATGCCTTTCACATAAAATAAGTTTTTCCTGATAGGATCATTTTATAGATCATTATTAGATATCTAAACAGTACCATAGAAAATATTTCAAATATTCACGAAAATGGAAACCTTTCACGTTATTCGACTATGTATTAATGTTTAAAATTCGATAATATTTAAAGTTAAAATTCATCTTGGTAAATAAAACAGCTTTCTTCGATGTTATAAAAATTACTATTTCAATAAAATTGAATATTACTCAATAATTTCATATTTTTATTCTAATCTGATTATGATTTAAAAATAATTATATAGAAAAAGTTGAAATATACATAGGAGGAGTTGAAAATAAATTTCATTGTTTATAGAACTTTGAATTTTGTTAAAAAAATGGTGGGTTAAATGAATAAGGAATGAGACTGAAAATAATTTATTTTACTAATTAATTTGGAAAAATAAAAGATGGAGCTTGTTAATTAACTAACGGATTTAATAACTGATAAATTAATTTGCTATTGGAGATGTTAAAATCATTACATCAGGATTTTACTATAAAAGCCAAAGGCTATTGGACATATACAGTAAATATAATATAGAAAAGTCATTAAATTTGGTAAATTATTGAATAGATTCTGTAAAATCACAATTCAGAACAGACACTTGCGATTTCAAATGACTATTTCTATACACCAATTCCATTATTCTCTTATTTGTATTTTTATTTAATAAAACTTTTCTGAATTTTTAGTTTATTCTTTTCAAATTATAAGTTTTCAAATTAAAAAGTTCTTTATTTACTTTGCAGTTTTTTCCTCGAGTATTTTTGATAAGCAAAATTTTAAGAGATACTATTATATAACTCAAAACAGTGATTGTAGTGTTAAAAATATTGAATTTATGTAATTATAAAGATATTTGTTTTCATCGATAAAAAGCACATTTTTCATTAAAGTTATCTTTTCATTGAAAAAATAGTGAGTCAAGAAAACATTTTACAAAAATGGATTTTAGAATAATAAATATATTTTTGTATTTATATTAATTATGTTTAAAATTCAGTTTTCGTTTGATTTACTTTAGTAGGTTCCATGAATAGTTAAATATCACAACATGCTAAAAAAGTGTAGGGATTTTTTCTAACCCGTTTTCCAAAATCCATCTCTTTCGAACAACACAAAACACTGTCTTGTTGATAATATTTTTTTGTTAGAGCAAATAATCATTTCCAATAAAGCTTCTTCGTCAATCGTAACGAATTTTGGTGAAAAATCACATCCTTTCTCTCTTTATGATCTGTACCAAGTCTAAAGTTCACATGAAGATATTTTCCTCTTTTCTTTAAAAGAAAGCATTCTTCAGCTATATATTAAACAGTTAGAAGAGTACTTTGTTGTGATAGTTTATCTTTTCTTATCATTGGATAACGATTGATATGGAAAAAAATCTTCTACCCATAGTATTATTGTAATTTATATTATTATCTCAAAATTTGTTTGAATTCATCCTTGCAAGAAGGTTAGTCAATCGTCATTGTGCTGCGTTTAGCAGGGTTACACTTTTCTTACAATCTTTACTTTACTAATCCTCTAAAAACTTTATGTATTAAACATGTAAATTGTAAAAAAAAAATTGTGATTCAAGTAAAGAAAAAAAAGGCATGACGTTTGGAAAAAATAAAAAAGTTGTTAATAAAATAATAAATGTTGATTTATTGCCCTAATATCAATGTTAGAAACAGTGTACATACTATACATATCACAACGGAAGTGCATATTTCAGAGGAAGTAGCAAAAGGTAACCCCATAATATGAATCAGAATACTTTTAATAAACTTAAATGTAAACAGTTAGTTATTTCAAAAAATTTCTCATTATATTTACACACAAATAAACTTTTCTGCGAAAAATTGTTGAATGAATAATATTGCATTTTTTTTTATTGTGGAAGTGAGGTTTCATATTATAAAAAATCTAGCAAACTTATAAGTTCATCCTATTAAATAATAAAATATAACAGCTTATAAAATGATATAGTTTGTAATTAAGTACTAAAAATTATGTGCATATTTTTAATTCTTGCAAATCATACAGTTCTGTTATGGAAAATTGGTACATTTTTGAAATAATTCTGGCAGATGTTTATTATTAAGGTAAGTAAATATATAACAGCATGGGAATACTACAGGATTGCTTATATTTTGTTATAACAGTTTTATAAAGAATAATTAGCATCAGTCCAATGAAAAAAATGAATAATTTAAGATATATGTGGTACATTTTAGCTAGATATCAATAAATAAAACAAATATTTTTGAAATAAGAGATCATAAGTAAAGAAACATACCAAATACGAACACAAGGTAAGATAATAATTTCCTGCATTTCAGTTACTAAACCAAAAATCTTATTCTTGTTTATTGAAATAATTTATTGATAATACACGTTACTTATTTGAATCATTTAATGATAATTTACATTATTTATTGAAAAAATTAATGTAATTAACAATACAGAAAACATAATTATTAATACCTAATAAAATTTGATTCATTGTCATACATATTGAAATTGTATTACTGAAAGTTAGAGTTTATCAAATTAATAATATAAATAATATAAATTAGAGTTTATAAAATTTAGTTGAATAGTAGTAGAAAGTACCATAAAACTTAATTTTAGATAGCAATAAAGAGGTATTTTATAAATTTTGCCTTTTTTTTCTAATTAATTTAATTAATTTTTAATTAACAAATTTACTTTTATGTTATCACAACATTAAGTTTTTAAATTGACGTTTTTTTAATACCTTTCTGATATTTAAAGAAAACTCAAATGCATACATTCAATCTTACATTTTTTGCAATGTCATAATATTAAATTTTATTTCAATTTTAAGATGCTGTAATGCAAATGATTATAAGCATGTTATTGAGTTGTATAAATGCAAACATACAATTTAATCTAATCTGAGGGCATATCATCATAATTAATTTGCTGATAAATTAACTCCATGGAGCACAGAAAGAGTAAATAGAGAATTCTATCCAATCATGTATACAGTTGAGCGTGAATTCTTTGAAACAGTTTACTCATATTTTGAATTAACAACTGTTTCATGTTTTAACAGAAGAACGAAAGAGAATGATTTAAATATTTCAAAAATACTTTCCGTTTCATTAACTATACTCATTAAATTAAGTCAACAACAGATAGATATATATTCGTTTGCTTAGCAATATCAGCAATACTGCAATATACACAAATGATTTATACATAATATGTTTGAATCATACGTATTATACAAATGATTGTATAAAACGTATGATTACATGCATAATATGTATTTGTGATTTCACAAATTAACTAAAATTTAAAATGAAGGCTTTCCAAGCTGTGTAGCAACAAATTTGATGAATTTAGAGAATTATTCGAATATATTACAAAATATAAATAAATTATAAAAAATGAAGGGCATCATAATATTTTATAAACGTTGTAGTAAATCTTATATATATATATACATATATATATATATACATGTATATATATATATATATATATATATATATATATATATATATACATATATACATACATACATACATGCATACATATATGAAATGTCATGTATATTCGTATGCAATTGAACTCAAAAATGCTTAAAAATTAATGAGATGCAATGGTATATCATAAACTAATTAATAAAAGACTATAAATATATAATTTTCTGGAAGTATCTTTACTCTGAGTTTTTGATTTTGATAATCATAAGAAACACTTTGATTATCTAAATTCCATATATGATTGAAGATGTGCATCCCAATTATTTAATGATGCGAAGTTTTAGAAATTTATTAATGAAGGGAATTTGGAAATTTTTGTGATAATTTAATAATATTGTATTCCAATTAATAACATAATATTGTAATTTGAAAGTCTATTAAAATATATATAAATTAATGACATAATATTATATTTTCTCTTACGAAAATAGAATTTCCAATCAAATTTACATAGATTTTTAAAATGACTAATAAAAGGTACATTTTTGCTAATGTTCCGTCTTACAATGCTAAAATATAGTATAACACAATGTCTATATTCTCTCCCTCTTCTTAATAAAGCAGTTAAATCCCATAAAATATTTAGTCAAAAAAACTATAACACGTGTTTTGTATTAAAAATTGTATAAAGTTGAAGAATATTTATATTAAATGAGTCCTTGGTAATCAAGTTAGTTTTTTGTTAAAGAATTTAAGGAGCTAGAAAATATACGGCCATGCCTTATAATTGGAAACAATGTCATCTAACGTTCATTGTTCTTAACATTTGACGAGTTTGGGTTATTCAACATTATTAAATAATTTCTAATTTTATTTAATATTAAAAATTTTCTTATGTTTCAATCATCTACAAAACAATTTACTTGGAATTTAAATGAATTTTAACAAATGTCTGAAATTTTTCATATAATAATAATAAGTTTTTTGTTATATAGATTAATTGCAATTCTAAATAACACAAAAATTATACATTTAAATAATTTTTACAACTGCTTTTTTTGGTTTGTGGAAATGCTTTAAATATACAATCTTTAAATCAAATAAAAAATTACTGAGCACGTCTATTGCTACCTTATAAATTGAATGCTTTGCTAAATCTGTAAAAAAGCCTTTCATCTTTGAAAGAATAAAAAATACTTAATCTCAAATTCTAATACTTTCAGTGTCTTCAGTTATGAAAATATATTCAGAAATACAATATAACATTTTCTAAAATCCAGAAACAGAAGAGTGTATTCTATTCGTAAAGTTTAGCATGCGTTCAAAGTATAAAATATTTTCCTCAAAAATAAAGCTTATGAAAATGACAAATTTGTTTTGTAAGCAAAAAATTAAAATGACTTCATTAGCAAACACTATTTGAAAATTTTCCATTAAATTCTAACAAAAATGCACTTATTAAATTATTGAATAAATATATTTTAGATTTGTAAAAGAATATCTTTGTTTTATTTAAAAATTTTTTTAATCCACTGTTATACATTATTTGCTAATTTAGAAGATATGAACATTCTAAAGTAAAATATTCACCTTTTTTCTCACTCTATTTTCCTAACCTGCAAATATCAAAGAATATTTTAAAGCCAAAAATAACAAAGAATAATTTTTATATCATTTAGTATTCACTTTTCAAAATGTTATTAAAATTGCTTTAAATCTCTGTCTTAAAATATTTAATGCAACTTTGTATCGCTTTAAATACATTTTGATTTATCTAATGATCAATTGCAAATACATCAAAGTAATTAAGAAATTTATAGTATTAGTACATTAGAAATATATTTCAATATATTCATTGACCATTAGCAATAAAATATAAATTTTCATGTAATTCTTTTAATTTATTTTATATGCTTAATGATAAGCCATACATAAAATATATACTTTAATTATAAAATAGTCATAAATAGTATGTTCATTTTTCCATTGTTGCTTTAATGAATTTCTGAATCTATTGATTATATGACGATTTAACTTCAACCTTTTCTTTCATATTTTTACATTTTGAAATTTGTAAAAAGCGTTTTTGCGTATTATTATTACATATTAAATAATTGAATAAGTATATTTTAGATTTGTAAAAGGATATCTTTGTTTTATTTAAAAATTTTTTTTCTCTAATTTAAAATATTTTTCCGATATCATATAAATGACTGATTTATTATCTAAATTATCTATCAGTTTCACAAAGTGTTCATATTTTATTTAATATCTAAAATATAAGCATTTTCAGTTTCTAAGGTTAACGAAATACCGATGATTATGTATTTTTCATTAGTATGTGTTTTACAGTTATGTTTTATTTACTTATAATAAATTACTTATAATAAATATTTGCCATACTCTTCATTTAATATATTAAAATATTCAAATCATCTTGAATTAATATTAATCTTTTAAATGTCATTGATTATTGCCCTGCTTATTTACTGATTTCCATATTTACTTTCGTTCTGAGAAATGGCTCTAGTTAACCGCAATGTGTAAAGTATAAAGAATAAGTAGTCTTGTCAATATGTGATCAATTGCTTAGAAAGGATTTCTCTGCAAACTCTCTCTGTCATAATATCAATAAATAGAGGCTTTCTTAGGAGCAATATTTCTTTATATCACTTTGCCAGTCACTTGGGTATCATCATATGATTTCCGTTTTGATATTCTGATTTTTTTTCCTCTATAAGTTAATGGAAAAAGAAATTGCTTATTATAATGTTAAAGATAAAAAATTCGTAGGAGAGAGCTCGAACAGTTCAATGTAATCAATTTTAAAAATATTTTTCAAAAAGAATAAAAAACAAGGAATTTTTTAAATGTTGTAAGGTTCAAGACTAGGATTTAAATATCATCTTAAGAATATTTATATGCTCTTAAGAAGTTTTCATTCAAAAGTTTTTATTGACTCTGTAGCAATATTTTTCAAAATAATCAATCATTCAAAAATACAAATTTACATTCCCTGTCATACCAATATCTATATCCTTAATTTTTTAATTATTTAAATTTTAAGAAACAAGTTGATGTATATAAACACGTGTTATGTATATGTTACCATTATATGAAATTTATAACCATTATAATCATACCACAAGAGAAAATTGACCACTTAATACACCATATATAAGAGAAAAATAAGATTAGATACATTAAATAATACCATCAAACTCTTTTAAGTAAAATTATTTAAAATAAATTAAAAAATTATATTATTTCACTGTCAAACATTTACAAAAATTTATTAGTAATTTAAATTAATCTGGATTTTAACTATAAAAAATTTGATGACAGAACATTTTAAATAAAATAAGAGAATTATAGTATTTTGATTTTAAATCTGAATCTTTAAGTAATACTCGTTGAACATTCGTTGAGATTCGTAGAGCACAGAGAGAATTAGTTATATCTAAATTACATTCTACAGCATTGAAACAAATCTGCAAGATCTCATTATTAAATGTAGTATTAGAAAAAGACCAATTCTAATAGTTTAATGACAATCTGATTAAATGGAAAACTTTGATAAGATTTTTTGATAATAAAGCTGATTTTTTGAATAAATTAAATTATCCGAAATTATACCTTTACTCAACACACTATAATAAAGCAGCGTTTCATAAAACTGACAAATTAATTATTGCTAGAATCCTAAAAATTTATTTTCAAGTCAACTATTCAACCTAATTACAACCTAACAATAACATTTAAACCGAACAATTTCTTCTTTAAGAACAAATTCATGTGGTACATAATCTATCATTCTCACCAGAATTCTGCTTAATAACTGCAAGTTTAATGGGGATATTCTATATATAAAACGTTTATCACTATTTGGAATATTTTTTTCTGAAGTACTGATTCCAAAAGTAACAAGTGCGATGCTGTTTTTTTTGTTTTCAACCAGAAATTAATATTCAAATATCACTTATTTGTTTATTTTCCTCTTAAAAATTCTTACAAAATTTTTAAAATATATAAAAATCAAATATGTTGCCATATTTGGCAATAGTTTTCCCATTTTATTAACTAATACTATTTTCGTTAAACTAATTGATTTTCTTACGTGAAATTTGTTCTCATTTTATTGAATGAAAGAAATTTGGCTAGATTTGTTTTGAATAATAAATATTTTTCCTTGTTAAAATTTACTTAAGGCTATACGATTTATTAATTTCATCAATGACGAATTATATGTGTAAACTTCTGAGTCATTTGAAATTATACACCACAAAATTGATGTAGATAAGAGACAAAACTATTTCTAAATTTTGATACATAAAGCGAGTTGTTCAAAATAGCTTGAACCCGTGCAAGAGAGAAAGATTATTTTACATGCATATAACACTTTATGATACATTTAATGTTCATTATACATGGCTTTGACTGCAAGGCAAAATATTATTAACACAACTGAAAATGCGTCCGTATTACAAGTTTAAATCCATATTTCCCTTGAGTAATACATGTATTAAACTTAATTGTATCTTGTATACTTACTTGCATATACTTACTTGTATTAAATGATAAATTGTTCTCCACTAGAATCTTTCTCGGAATGAAATATGCTTTTCATGAATAATATCAGGTTTATAAAGTACATCGTATTTGTTTAAAGGTATACAAAATTATTTTTGTTTCATTTCTCTTTATATAATTTTTGGAACACACAATATTACATGAATTTCAATTTAACTTTACATCTCATTCACGCACACTCACAAAAGCATTTTTTATTTCATTTGTGTACAGCTTCTAAGTTATGAATTGATTATTTCATTTATATGGTATATTTTATATAGAAACAAAGAATATTTATACAACTTACACTCTTCCATTGATACATATTTTTTTGTAAGTATTTAAGTAATATCCGGAAATTTTAGCGACCTAATTTCAGCATTTTTGAAGAAGGCAGGAAAAAAATATATATAATTTTATTAAAAATTTAATAACTTATTTAAATATTAATAGATGTCTAAATTCAAAAGGCATTACACAGAAAACTTTAGAGAATGGAAATAAATAAACAGATGCAAGACCATATAATGAATCTTTAAATTAACTGAAAAATAAATTTCCAATCAAATATTGGAAAGTGTTAACTGTTGAAAACTATTCATAACACGACAAAAATTTTCTGATGGAATTAAAAGAACTATTTTAATAATTAATTCTGGTTAAATAATTTATTTATTCATATTATCGCTTTTTAAGAAAGAAGGAACTATATTAAGCTGGAATGACAGGAGAATATAGTAAAAAATATTTTTTAGATTTATATTTTTAAAAACTCTACATCAATTACTTTTTTTTAGGTAATACTGTGAAATTAAAATATAATATTTTACTGAATTCTGTCATGTATCATTATTTTCCATAGATTAATTAATGTTTTCAAATATTGCAATTTGAATATTTGATAGCTAATCTATTCATATACTATTTAAAAAAAATTACTAAATTATTTACAAAACATTCTTTATAATATAACAAGATAAAATAATATAATTAATTAATGTAAAGAAAAATATTTTTCTGGAGTGCTGTTAATATTCAGAGAAGATGAATTTCATGATTTTTTTAGAATTTACCTTATATTTTAGATTCGTTATATTGTAAGCCACATCAAGATTTCGCATAAATGTTTGCGGAATAGAGAACTGTATCTTCCACAGCAAATATTTTAAAACTTGGTTCTTTATTTTGCAATGAAACATTTATGCGAGTTATACTTCGATTCCCTCTTAAGCAAGAAAACTTTTGGTGCATTCATTTTCATTCATTGCTTTATCGAGATATATAAAGAAATCTTTGTTAGCCTTCCAATAGGCCATCTAAAATATATCCTTTCCAAGCATTTTGTCTTTTGACATTTTTCATACGTAAAAGAAGTGTTCCTGTGGGTATAGTTGATAGAGGGATGATTTGTCTTAGAGAAACAAGGTTTTCCCGTTAAAAGTTGAATTGATTTTTCTCTGCCTAATCACCATCCATCAGAATACCAGTTAATGTTAATGGTTCGAATAAAAATTATTTTACTGTGTTTCTTTTAATTCTATTTAAACCATTTCGAAAAGTTAAAACTATATGATATTTTAAACTTTAAACAATACTTTGACTTTTAATACAAATGCCCATATATAATTTAAATGCTCTGCACATTTAGTTTATAAATACATTTTTTTTAAAAAAACAAATTTTTCTTTTTATTATCACATGAATCATTGAAGGAATTATAGCATTTTTATAACAAGTTTTAAAAAGACAAAATGAATTTAATCATCTTTTATGACGTTATAAATATTTCGACGTTAAGCATTTAATACATTCTGATTTTTCGATTAAATTTTTCTCCTTTTCTTGAAAGGTAAAATTTAAGTGTAGGAAAAGTAAAGGTACTTTTTTACTTTTAGAACTGTAATAAAATTTGTTTTAAATAGAAGCTCAAAGATCTTTTTCTTATTCATTATTTTTTGGAAATATCTACAATTTTGATGTTATTTTAATATTTGTTTATGTAATTGTACTGCAGATTACTTCTTATACTGGTATTTATTTCTATACAAATACTTTTTATTTTTTCTTCATCTTCAATATGTGATAAAATATCTTAAAGTATTTCTATATAATATTGTCTATTATCCTTTTACACAATACGAAATAATTTTTAAATTCCTGCTTTTATGATCCATTAATGAATTACTTTTGAAATAAGATTATAAATCAAATTTAATCCATCCATTTTTGCTAAGGTTTGAGGAATTATGATGACAGTGATTCACAGATATGGATATTTAAAGTGCTTCAGAAACCACTTTCAATTATATGTCCGGGCCAAGTGAAAACTCATGTAGAGAAAGGAATCAAAGAAGGATAAACAAACAATGTGAAGGGCTTGTGATAAATTAGTATTTCATAAAAAAATCAAATTTTCATCTAATGGAACATAATTTAACAAATAGTTCTACAATGTGTCTAAAGTCTTGGTGAATTCTTTTGCATTAGACTGAACATTCTAATATATTTTTTTTTGAATATAATTAATTGAAGATATGCATTTTTTATGAATGAAACATTCAAAGAAGCGGAAACCAAAAATATTAAATTTTAGATCAAATTGAAATCGTTAAATATATTTCAATTATTTTCATAAAACTCTAAATTAGAGGTAATGAAAATTAAAAATAATTTTCAATTTAAAGATTACTTTTTAAATAATTTAATCCAAACATCGTAAATGTGTATTCATTTTAGTAATTTATTTGTGATTTGAAGATGTTTTTTTTAACCAATTACAAATTCCCGCTGCAAAATATTGAGTTCATTTTAAATTTTATCATAAGAGAACAATTCTTCAGAAATGTAAGAATATTTTATTCTTAGATTGAAGTAGAATTTTTCGATAACAATCCATACAGTTTTAAAAACCTCTGCAGAATTATTCAAAGGAAGATATATAGGTTTTAGAATATCATCGACGGAATAATTTTTCTGTGATGATCAGAAGATTTTCCTAAGAAGTGCCAGAAAATAATATTTAATAATTAATTTAGAAGCAAAGTCAAACAATGTATTCGTAGACAAATTTCGCACTTTCTTCTCTTAGTATTTAGTATTCGGATCTCTTCAGAAATATTCATGAATTTCTTGTAAGCATATAAAAGTATTTAATGCAATGCTCTTTGGAGGGATGACATCGGTATCTACTTTTTATAGGTTACAAAATTATGTTCTGCAGTATTCTCAATATTATTATCAAGTATTAAGAAAAAATAAATACTATTTAATATATATTTTTAACAAAGAAAATGTAATATCAAGGTCACATAAGGTGCTGAAAATTTCATGGCAGATGCACCTTAAAAAATTATGCAAATGACGTTGAACGTGTAACTTTCTACCATATGTTGAATACGGGATAAGGGAAATAAGCTATAGAATAATAAGTATAAGGGAAATAGTCTACAGATTGTGAAATTTCCTTTAAATTATTTCTACTACGTAGGCAGATCAGCATAGAAATATAACTTGCCTGAAATATAACCAGCACTGAAATATAACTGCCATAAACTTGGAGGCATCCACCATAAACTATCTTTACCAAAGACGGTTAAAACTCAGAAATGAAATTTTGAAGAATGCAGCCAATATGACATCAGCCCATATTGGATTGACGAATCTACTGAAAAGATGTAATCGTTGCTAAAACCATTCTACCTCTATTTTGTAAGATGTTTAAGATACATAGAATGTCCTCTGCTTCAAAGAATCATTTTTTGTCTGTAGGTTGCTTGTGGTCAGCTCTTATTATGTTTGTTAAGGAGACTGTAATAAATGCCAAAGTCTGTAACTGTGCTGGTCTAGAGCAATGTAGACGACGAAATAATACAGGGTCATGTTCTCAGATAAATCACGCTTACGTTTCTCTAATAATAGTCAACAAGGACAACTGTAGCTTCGATTTGGAGTCAAGTCTAATCCAGCGGTGCTCGTAAAAAGCCTTTAACAAATCGATAGCAAGGTATTATTGTTTGGAATGCAACTGTGAATGATTGAAAGTGGATGATTCAATGATTCATGGTTTAGGGGCCTATTCAGGATCGGAAATATGATGCGTGAATAATGTGCCGCGTCCAGTGACATAATTTTATCTTCAGGAAAGTGACATCAGCTCAGATCCTATTGGTGAAAGAGAGTGCTTAATACCCTTTACAAACATGTTTACAGACGACCACAAGTAGGATGCATTAACAAATGTCTTTTGGGTTGTATAGAGATCCTTCCGTAGTCACCATTATATTTAAAGGCAATAGATCAGCAGTGTATATACATCTTTTGCAACACCATCTAAACTTCGGAAATACTTCGGAAATTATAGAAGATTTCATGGATTCCAACATGTATACATGTAAAAATATTTTGATTCTAGCCGAGGCTTGTGTCAGCAGTTGTAGCCAATAATACACTAACTATTTTTTTGACATTATCCCCACTTCTAAAGAGAATTTAATTTCCACCATTTGTTCTTTGTATAGCATGAAAAGTAGTAAATAAAAGAATGCAATTTACCCATTTTTTAATGATTGGTTGTTTATTAAAGAAAATATATTATGTAAATTTGGTTAAACTTTATGGAGAAATAAAAGGATATTTAACTACAGAAAGAGTTCTCTGCGTTAATTACATTTTATTTGATTAGTATGGTCTACTCTCTCAATCAAATTCATTTGTGCTTTATTCATCATTCGTGCTACTATTTTATCATTCGTGCTTAAGCATTGATTCATCTAGCTCGATAGGGGATTCTGAAGTTTTATTTAAATAAATAAAATTTTTTTGAGAAACAGAAGTACTGCATTTTTATTATTTTGATTGAAATCTTTTATATGTTGCAAAATATTTCTCTCTTTTTTTCTTTTATAAATTATTAAACAAAAAATCATTGGTGTGTTTTATTTTGAGAATAATTGTTCGATCTATGGTTGAGAATTGAAATATTTTGTTATAAAATTCAAAATTTGTAATGTACTTACCTTTGATATTGTTATAATACATTAAAATATTTATAAACTTTATAATTTCACTTTCTACAATTGATATAAATTTATATTTGAATTTTTTAAATTTCTTTTTATTGAGGAATATTTTGGATTGAGTGTAGTTAATGACTCCAATATTCTCAAATTTTTCAATAAACAATCTCTACTTTTTATTTTTTTATTTTGTTAGCAATTTTATAAATAAAAATTTCTATTACTTTACATTTTGTTCAACATTAGTTTCTTTATGTCTAGTGTTCAACATTAGTTTCCCTAGTGACATTAGTTTCTTTAATGTTTTAAATTAAACTTAACTCTGTATCAGTCAAAAATTTACAAGAAAATTATTAAACATTCGCTGAAAGTACAAAATCCATTATTAAATTATATGTGTAAAATTCAAATTTAATTTAATTAAAAATAAATTAATAAAATAAAAACAAATTAGAATGAATAGTTTAGCAAAACTAAAAAAATATTTTGATAATTTTTTTATTAAATCTTTAAGAAATATTTACCGATGTCATTTCATAATCATGATTTGATCCTGAAGCATCATATCACAGATATCAGTAGTCAAATAAAATAAATAAATTTTCATCAATATTCATTACTTAAGCATTAAAATTTTCATCAATTTAAGCATATAAATTTGAATATTTAATGTTGCGTAAAGTATCTAAATAAAATACTTAAATATAATTAATATAAGTTTTTGAATAAATAACTGCTTTGAGGATTGATGAGAATATTAACATGATCTAGATGAGAAAACACAATTTGCAATATTCGAATCATATTTAAGTTGCATGGTGCTAAGGCAATCACTATGAATAGATAGACACTTTATTTAGTAGTGAATACCAACAGAAAAGAGTACTCCTAACTGTAAAACACTTTTAAATTATTCTTAAAGGTTGAAAAAATGAACTGGTATTTATTCTTCTCAATAATCTTAAAATTCACAATTATTATTATAAAGGGTACTACAAAAAACATAGCTTTAAAGAAGGTATTTTTATCATAAAGCATTCTATCTCAAACTAATCTGACTTCATATAGAATGTCAAACGATTTACTTAAATGTTGCCAATTTTCGGTGATTTCAGATAAATATCGAAATATTTACGCTTCCCGTAACGTCTGACTGTATCGCAAATTCTATAGCAAACAGACAATTTGACACTTTAAACCCCCTTTTCCCACAGAAGTGGCAGGAGTTAAATGATCTTGCTCAACTTGCCGAACCTTACAAAAATAAAACGCTAAATAAAAAATTCTTTAGACGTTTGTAAAAATACCATCAAAATTTCATAATGAAATAATAAGCTATTATTTAATAAAATAGGGAAAACTTAATGTAACCCTTTCTTCTTGACATTTATTTTAATTTCTAATAAATTGAAAAATGAAAACTATTTTTTTTTCAAAAAATAATTTGGTAAATTTGGATAAACAAAATTTTAAGTCCCAAAAATATTTTTCACTTTATGAGTCTGAAGTTCTAACGTATATTTCCATGTTTGGGATACGATTATTATATTTTATTAAATTTCAAGAAACATATGTTTTGTTCAATTATGTTAATCTAAGACAAATTAGATGGATTAAAGATTTAAGAGGTGCGAGGTATCTCTTATCAGTAAAGTGATTTAATCATCAACAAAGTGATCAGATTTTATAAAAGAGTCGACTAACTGATGTTTATTGAGAATCTAGGCATGTTAACATCCACCAAAATTGGATCTCTGAAATCACTGATTTCCAGAAACAAGAACGATCGCGTTTACCAATTTGTTGACTAAAGTTCGATAAAAGACTTGGATGTGTACTTTTACATTTATTTGAAACTACCTAGAATTATGCGTAATTATATAATTTGAAAAAGAGAAAATACCTTTATCTTACCGATATTAAAATCACCACTTTATCATTTGGAAATGGTAAATAAACATTGTAATTTAAGTTTTAGATTAATAGAATGAAACAGCAAAATAAGTAATAAAATATGAATAAAATGTAGTAAATTTATCAAAATTAAAGCGAAGAAATTTCTTGATTTCCATAAGGAAATCTAAAATTCATTGAACAATTTTGCCCGAACATTTTCAATTTAACAATTGATTGATATTTCAGTTTTTTTGCTTTAATTATTTCTAGTAGTTGTGTCTATTAAAATGATAATTTTTACCTATTAATAATTTATTCATATTAGGTATTTATATAGTGGTGATTAGACTGTACACACTTTTAAGAAAGAATTTATTTTTTTTTTATTTATGAAAGAATCAAGAGAACTAGTTTTGTTTGCTATTGCTTATTGTATTCCGCATTATGAATACTTCTTTCAGTTTAGTTTAGTATTAAATCAAAGTAATGGATAATTATAATTGATTCTTAACAAAATATAATTCTGATATAGAATCTAAAATAGAATTGGAAATTTCTCTTCTACAATGGAAATAAAGAAAGTGATTTCTAGTATGATTAAAATGTTCTTAAATATCACAAAATTTTTAACGTATTTTTCTATTGATTGGAGTTAATTTAAATTACATGAATTGAAAATTGTTGAAAATATGCATTTACTTTTGGAAAAAAAAACTGTTAAATGGTTAAAATAAGTTTAATCATTAATTTTTCATGAACATAAATTGAATGATTTTCTTCATATTTAATTTATACGATGCTGTTTCACTCTTTATAGCTCTATTTCTTACGTAGATGAACATTAAATATTTTAATCATTTGTTATAATAATTTACTAAAATTTAGAAGAATATGAATATTCCAAAGTAAAATATTCACCTTTTTTCTTATTTCTATTTTCATAAGCTCCAACTCTCAAAGAAAATTTTAAAGCTACTTAGGAAAATTAACAAAAAATAAATTTTATATGATTTAATGTTCACTTTTCAAAATGTTATTAAAATTACTTTAAATCTCTGTCTTAAAATATTTAATATAACCTTGTATAACTTTAAATACATTTTTAATTTATCGAAGGATCAATTTGAAATACGTTAAAGTAATTAAGACATTTAAAATATTAGTAAATTAGTAATATATATCAATATTTTTATTATTAATTTTTTCATTAATAATAAAAAATATAAATTTTAATGTAATTTTTTAAATCTATATTGTATGTTTAACGATAACTTATATATAAAATATATACTTAAATTATAAAATAGTCATAAATACTTTGTTAATTTTTTAATAGTCCATTGTTGCTTTAGTGAATTTCTGAATCTTTTGATTACATGATGATTCAACTTCAACCTTTTCTTTCATATATTTTCATTTTGAAATAAGTTAAAAGCATATTTGTATATTATTATTACTCTATACAAATTAAAAATTCTAAGAATACAGAGAAGCATATTTTACTCAGGGTTTCTTACTTCTTTTGTAGTAATCGATTAATTTAATCAGCTTTGTCTTTGTTTTGTTTCTCAAATTATGAACATTTTATTTTGTTCATAATTCTTTAATATAAGAAGAATAATGAGAATGTTAATTTCCTATTGATTCATTACAGATGAGAAAATAAAAATACCATGCGTGCCATTAACTAGAAATTGATGAAAATTAACTGCAGGTAATAAACTCTCACATCTTATTTAAAAAAAATGAAATTCGTGGTTAATAACAATGGAGATTAGAAATTTATGCTTCCAAGCGTAATTAATGCGATGAATAAAAGTACTTCAAAATATAATCGTTCAGAATAGAGTATACTGCAAATTTTTTCTTCAAAATTCTTTAAAAAAAAGAGGTGCACTGTGTAAGTAGTTATTTTTCTAAAAAAATTAAAATGAGTTTTGATTGAAAAAACTTATGAATATTTATAGAAAATAAAATACCACAATGTAGAATACACTCAAAGGGAAAGAATAAATTTTGTATGCTAATTTTTGCAGGCATTTAAAAGGAAATTAAAAGAAGAAATAATATTTTTTTATAATGCATATGCATACTAAAAAAGATAGAGGAGAGAATTATGTTTACATTTTTTTAAAAAATATTTTACAATGTACTACAAAATGTATTTTAGTTATTTAAGTATTTCATAATTTTTATTGAAATATTATGAAATATGTAAAAAAAAATATCATTTGAATTGTGCTGTTATTCAACATGTAAAAATTATGATTATATATTTACTGTTATTGACACCTGTATATTGAATGTCTTTAATTATAAATAATAGTTTATAAGTTTTTTAATTATTCTCATCAAAATAAGATTAGTTTGTTTCTTCCAAGGAATAATAAAATACTCATATGCTTCTTTTCCTGTAAATTTTACGAAAATTGTTGAAATTATTTTTTGAAAAACAAATATTAGAGTCAACATTCTTATAAATAATGCAATTCGCAATGATAGATTAAAATTTCATCATTTTCTGTTTGATTAAATTATATGCTAATTCAATATTTGATATTTAAATTTAATCACCTACAATATTAGTTGATAAATTACTTAATTTTATAAAAAACATTTCTAATACCGCAGAAAAATGTTTACAGTCGAAAAACAATTGAACAATTTTTCTATATGTTATGATGCATAAAATTATAAGGTTATTTATAGAAATTTTTTGTGAGTTATTGAAAAATACTAAATGCAAAATATTTCTTGTTGTTTTTTTTTCAATGTTTGAAAAAAGCTATTCGAAATTCAAATGATTGCAAAACGGAAAAAATGAGCATCAATTCTGCTTTCGCTAAATAATTGTATATTTAGGTTTGGTAGCATTTAAAATTGACAAAAAAAGGAATGAAACATGTTTTAAATTAATGCGCAAGAATGATACAGAACTATTTTTGCATAATGAAACAAAATATTTTTTGCGTAATATTTGATAATTCATTATTATTAAGTTGAATAATTTAGTAAGAATATGACACACACTGGTCAATGAAATAGAAATAAAAAATTAATATTTCATTGGACTACATTTTGCATTGATAACACTTCTTATTCTTTTGATTAGTCCACAATTTTCTGGAATGCATTTATAACCATGTATTAGTTAGCATCATTTTTCCTTTTGTTAATTAGATAGCAATGGATAGTGATATCGGATGTGTCTTTAAACCATATCTTGCATATTTCTTATGTGGTTAAAGTCCTTACTCTGCAGAAGTCAAGAAAGGTGTGGGTATATACAAATGCATTATCATCCACAAAGTATCAATTTTACCAAAGTAAAAATAAAAAAAAACTGCAGGACAAATGTGGTCTGTTGTTGTGTTTCAATATTTCATATTTATATGCTTCCTCTTGAGGAATATTAGACCACAACTTCCATGTCTGTAGAACATGTCCCACATCAACAAGATATTCCCAATTAGACCCTTGCACAGTGAGAATAAATTAAACTGTTTTCATGGACTCGTGGGGTCTCCTTAAATTGACGTCTTCCAGAAATGCAAAATAGGATGTAGTGAGATTTATCCGACCATATTACTAGTTTTCAATTCATCTTAGTTGATTTCATTATCAGACATGGGATTTAATTAATTGTACCGCCTTTTTCTTATTAATTCGGTCTCTTATTGTCTTTCATTCGTTAACGTTTAATATTCTTAAGTTATTTATGACATTCAGAATATCATCTATGAGCATCATTTATATCTAGGAATCCAAAACTAGTGCCCAAATAGTCCGATGCATAAAAAAAAAATGTCTGTGGGAATCGTGATAAAACAACAGAAACAGTGCAGCATTTGTTGGATTATCTTGGATTATCTATGGGATTTTCAAATTAGTGCTATATAAACTGCTTTACGTTAAATTATTAATATTTTTTATATTATCGGTGATTGTTAGAATACCAATTCATTAACTTCTATTTGTTCATGAATGCCCATATACCTTGAAATGAAATAAACAGAATTTTTCTTAGTTCAATTTGTTATTGCAAAATAACTTTAAAAGGACTTAACACTACAAATTGATTAGTCAAGTTTAAAAAAATAGTTGACAAATAGAGGAAATGATAGAAAGTAGATTTCAAAGTCATATCTAAAACTAATTAAAGTATATAATTATTTAAGCATTTTAATAATACATGGTTGTCGAAATCATTTTGTATGGATATGGTTTAATAGTTTTTATGACAAGAGGGATGAATTTTTCATCAAAAGGTATCCTAAATTAATCTAAATACAGAAAGATGTGACATTTAAACTAATTTTGCTTTCTACATTTAATGAAATTTTAATTAAAAAACAAGCAATGAACAAAAAGTAAGAATAATTAGAATTCTTTTCTTCTAATATAAGGTAAATGGGATAAAAGCAAAAATTGTCTCATGTAAATCATGTAAAAGTACACAAATATAAATGGAAAAACTTAAAAGAAATCAATCTTTAAATATGAAAGAGATTTAAAGAAATTTTAGAAAAAATAATTTGATTCATTTACTTATATTCTTTTTAAAGATAATGTATTTTATTGAAGTAAAAATCTTTATTATTCTCATTGAAATAATAAAGATGTAAGATATTGAAATAAAGAAACATATTTTTTTTTAAAAAAAATTAAATATTAGTGAAAACTGTTTTTCAGAACACATTTCTAAAATAAATTTTTTTCAAATTAATATTTCATTGTTCAAATGAAATTACACAAGATACTTAAAATTTGATTAAATAACTTGAATATTTAATTTCCCATTGGTGGATGATACTAAGTTAATACGGAATGTAGTAATTTAATGATATGGAAGGATAAGCTTTATTGAAAATTGCTCTGAAATAATGTTTCTCTTCCAATTTACTCTCAATATCTTGTCAGCAACATTATAAGAAAGTTGTTTTATAGTTATGATTTTGGAAACTGTTATTTTTCCAAGTAAACTTGTTGACAAATCTTGCTTCTAAAATATTTTTTGAATACTATTTACAGCTAAATGATTTTTAAAGAACAATAATTTTATGTTAAATATTCAATAAATTTTTTCTGCTCTGCCATTTTGCAGCGGAGCATCAGTGAATGAAATATGTAAACCATTTATTCATCCCGAAGAATCCATTAATAATTCTTTATTTTAATAATTTTACACAAACGTGCATGGAAAAGTATTTACTATTTACTTCTTTTAATCGAATTTTTGTACTATTCAAATGATATTATTTTTTAAATAATTTATTATTTCTTACTTTGTTTTTAAATCTTCAGATGAAATCATAAAGTACTTTTTAAGAAATCCTTTTGAAAACAAATCTGTTTCCGAAATTTCACCTAAGGATATTTAAATGTAAAATTAAAATGATTTATCTTTGAAGAGTAAGATTTCTGTGATGACAGACTCAATATATAATCAATTCCTCGACTTAGTATTTTCTTCTTACAGCTTCAACTACTTTGATATAATTTTTTTTATCACATGTCAGAGTAGGAAGACATTTTTTTTTATCTTTCTACTTTTGTATTTACAAATTCTTCATAAAAATATTCTAAAGTATCACTACAAATGCTCTCTTAATAAGCAGAATTTTTTAAAATATTTATATTTTTATTATAAAAAAATTTATATTGTATTAAAGCAGTTTTTTATTGAAAAATATGTAAGTTAGTTTACTAAAACAATAGTTTAAAACTTTATATTCTTTTTGATGAATAGAAATTCAATCAAGGGAATTCAAAGAAAACTTGTTCTTCAAATTTTAAAACAATATTTCCAAAATTTTAAAATATTTTCTATTTCTTCTGAATTTTTTGAATATAAATTTGTTCCAAAAAGTTTATATAGCATCGTCTTCGTTTTTTATTTTTATTTTCAGCATTCGCATTTTCCATTATTCAACATTTGAAACAATTTATTTTTAATTTTGTGAAATTTCAAACAATTTCTCAAATAAATTGGAATATCTCAAATAGTGTCTCAGTTACTTGACAAAGATTTTAAGGTTTCCTGAATTAAACTTTTCTCGTCAAAGTTTTTATACTTGCATGAAATAAATTCTATTTTTTTATTTATTTTATAATAATTAGTATTGTGAAATGAATTGTAACAAAACCACATTTTTAAATAATTACATTTCTAATAAACTATAAACTGGTTTAAAGTTTAAATCAGAAAATTTAAGTTGTTCAAAGATTGATAGTTATGGATAAAGTTATTCTTTGCCATAAAAAAGCGTATTAGAAACATCATTTTAATAATGGAAACTCCAGTTTATTATCAATTTTTAGTTTGCAATCTTTTCTTTATCCTTCTGTCCTTTTTTCACCAAGATTATAAAATGTGAAAGGGAGAATAAGGGAAATGAAATTTTAATTCAGTATCAGAATTGATTTTTTATAAATTTATAATGGAAAGTTCATTTTTATTTTGAATATGCAAAAAAAAGTTCATCATATGCCTGTTATAATTCATAACAAAAGTCTTGATGTTCAAAGGAATATTTTTTCAGATTGCGATAAAAATATTTTTATTCGATGATTATTAATAGAAAAAATGGAAAAATCTTAATTTCCAGAAACATTCTATAACGAAAGTTTTTTTTTTTTTTTTTTTTTTTTCAATTTGAGTATTATAATGGGAGTTTTAAATATGGTCGGGATGTAAGTTGATACCAAGCATGATAAGTATTAATACATTTCTCAGATAAAGTTTGTGAAGTTTTGCTCTGAACTGTTTTAAACTATCTTTTTAAATCTGCTATTTAATGACAAATTAATAAAATAATGTGTTAAATCTGGATAAATGATTTCAGAGTTACTTCGAAATATTGCAGATTTTGAAATTTCTCTGAATGACTGCAATCACCTATCTATAACAAACCAAATATGTGTGGTAGGTAGATCAAGAAGCCTATTATTCAAAGGAAGCCTAATATTTGAAAAAAAAATCTAAATACAATTCATAGGAATACATTCTTTGTGCGATGGATAATTATGTTATTGAAAGACAAATTGTTGTTATCAATATTGAAATTATAACATGATTAACCATTGGGTCTCAACAAGATATCACTATGTTGTAAATATACCAAAAATAAATATAAGATGTTAGGAAACCAAATATTATGATGCACCAAGTTATAAGATTGGAAAATATGTAACAGGATAGAGCAGGTTCCTTACACTGTCTTAAGCTCTTCCATATGCATGAGTGGTTGTTGTCAAAATGCAATTGTAAATGAGGCTCTATGAGGCATTAAGAACTTCAATATTAGCCTTTATAAGCTTAACGAGTCTGGCTACAGTGAAATCAGTTCTCACCATGAGCAGGTTTGAAAGGTAAGCAGATTAACTGTTAACATAAAAAAAAATTTCTGCTCTTTTTTTCTTGAAGCTTAGCGTGTTGGGAATAATTGCGATTCACGCAGATGTTTTTAAGACTTTCCGCAGTCACCCGAAATAGTTTGTTATACAGGTTGTTTTTTGTAAAATTTGTCTTTTTTATTATATTAAGGGCCGAAGTAGACTGTTATAATGCATACGGTTATATAGCCGTTGTTGACCGATTCTTTGCAACATCGTCTTCTTGATCCATCTCTGAGAATAATATGACGAATGGGTCGAAATGAGCATGAATTACTCATTATTACATTCAAATAAAATATCCAAGGTTGAAATTCAGAAAATATATATATAATTTGAATATCAGATTAAGAATTATTCTCTTACGTACCTACTGAGAGAAAGGTTCTAATGCACTAATGATCCTGCTATTTATTAATTAGTTATAAGTGATATTTTATTCGTGAGGTTCATACATTAATCATTTAGATATTAGGTCAGAAGCGTTTTGTATAAACTCTTACTACTAAAATACTTCTTAATTGTGTATCGATCTTCTAATTATAGAGTGTACATTCAAACATCTCTAGAAACTTAAGATATATAGTTTTATGAGCTTTCATTTAAATTGGTAAATATGATTTCAAAAACTTTTCAGTGGTGATGTGTGGCTTTAGTCTAACGTTCTTTCTCACTCGAATATTATTTATTTACATTCTAAAAGAGTTATTTTAATTCATTTATACTTACATACATACTTCTAAATAATTATGAGTTGTATATAGATGTATATACACTTTTATTTTTTACAAATGAATCAATGAAACAAGAAAATCAGATACTAAAATGGGAAATTTTCTTTTTCAGTTTATTGCTACACGTCTTAGTACATATATGAGCGTCGTAAATTAAATAGTGCAAACTAAACCTAGAAACTAGCAAAAGGGCAGACATGCGCAAATATAATATGGGAGTGATGACATGGCGCTATTGTCGAGGTGTAGAGTACAAAAAACAGTCGATCTGCTTAGAAGGATAGTTGTTGTGGGGTGTTAAAGTGAAGAGTTTTGTCAC
>JAPDSC010016925.1:121390-140138 GCA_026290005.1 Latrodectus geometricus | reverse complement strand
ATATATATATAAATGTATTATTATTGTTTGTTTAGTTATACAACAAAACATTTGTAACATGTGAATTATTCTACTGAAAAGGAGTTTTAAGGTGACCTGGATTACATGGAACATACATTTTCTCTATGGCATCAGTAATATTTCATTTACTTTTTAAAGTGTTGGGAATAACAAGATCTATTAATTGGGATGTGTTGTGATTATCACAAAATGTATTCAAATATTTTATGACTAAGTGAAATGCTCGATGGCAAAGCACATAACACGCTTGTATGATTCCTTAAGAAATAGTAGATAACATGTATATTTTCTTATCAGTTGTCGATATTAATAAATGCTCAATGGAATCGTAAAAGGGACTCCATATGATGATCATGTAAAAGTGGATTTAGCATTTTTTCCTTCAGCTGCTCAATCATCATCATTGGCTATTTTACGATAAAGTTCAATATCATTCCTAAAGTCTGAAATTTGAAATGCTCTACTTTTCTCTTTTTTATTTGAGATATTACAAAAACTATTTTTTTGTATCAAAAATAACGCTGAAATGCAATTTCTGTATAATTGATCATATGCTCAATATTTTTGTTGATACACATTTTAGGATTCACTACTTCAATCAAATTTACATATATGTTTTGAAAATGATTTATTTATCACGATAGATCAATTTTTCAAGCACACTTTAATGCTCGGAATTCCTTAATTGAGCAGCAATTTTATATTAACCAGAGATAAATACATACTTTCTACAACAAAAATAAATTTAAAAAATTCGTCATTATTTTTAAAGATAATTCACAATAATTTTTTTTACATCATAAGTATTTGAATAGAATTTTCATAGAGTTAGAAAAAAATTTAAATGTTGCATAATATGGTAAACAATAGTACAATAACTTAGATAATGAAAAATCCTTATTTACTGAGAAAAGATAAACACACTTTTTGTTAGAATAAAGGGGAAAACACAAGATTGAATTTATATCACTAAAAAAAAAAATGAAATATTTTCATTTAAAGAATTTCACAAATGTGTGAAATATTTAAGGACTTTTATTACAAATAACTTCGAAAGTTTAATCTCTTACGTATCAAAAAAAATTCATTTGAAGTACAGGAAATAATTTTACTGAATTCTGCCAACATTAGTGTTAAATAACACTTATTTAAGAATGAGCTTTCATCGAGTAATTCTCAAATAGTAGAAAATTTTAATTTTTTCAATCCTAAAGATAAATCCTAAATTTTATATAATAATAAACAATATTGCAGGTAAATAAATAATGAAATATTGATTGTGAGACTAGAACATTCAAAGCTCCTTAGGGAAACTTGTTATAAATTTATTTAAACAATTAGAAATAAATAGTTTGTTTCTTCATCAAACAATGTAAGATAATTAAATAAAAATCTATCTAAGTTTCTGTTATTTTTCCATAAAATATTATATTTAATGGGTCTTATTAATCAAGAAAAAATTTTTGAATTCCTTCTTTGAAAATGAATTCTAATAAAATATTCACATGAAGGCACAAATTAAATGTTAACAATAAAACCACAAACAAAATGCTCATATGGATATACATAATTTCTCATTACTAAAGTATAAATTTCAGATTATGAATTCCACTTAACAAATTGCATTTCTACTTTTGCTTAAAGATCTGAAGAAATATTCTAATGTATTATTTTCATATCATGAATAATTGCTTCAATTAAATTCATTAATCAAAAATATTCAATCAATCAACTAGATTATACTTTTCTTCATCTAACGCTGCTTTTGTTAAACTATCATTCAAAAGTTGTAAATAATATTGCTCATGAGTTGATGTTGGGAAATAGCAAGTCAGTGGCACAAGTCAAAAGAAGTAGCGACAGCAATTTCTTTCCTTTTTAAGGAAAATGATATTTGGAAAGTGATTTATAATACCCTATTCTAGATTCATTTCAAGTGGAAAAGAAATATAACATGTGAAAGTTGAGTTTACAGAAATTTTCTTTCTTTCTCGTTCTAATGCCGTATTCCCTCTTTCCTGAAATATTACGATATTTTTCTCCAAACCACATCAGATTTATTTTTAACTCACATTTTTTTATACCTTTGTTTTATTTGTTTAACTCTTGTAATGTTTCAGAAGAATTTAAATTAAAATTGGCAAATTTATGCAGAGTAAATCAATATGTTATTACATTCTATCTATCAAAACAAAAGCATATAGGTTAGTTTATTAATTAATAAGAAATATATTTTATGGTATTTAAGACATAAAATTATTATTAGTACTCTTAAAATTTATTCAAGAATTTAAAATTAAATTAAAGAAAATTCACAGCACAAGAAACTTTTTATTTACATAAATTTGCTTTTAATTTTCTCTGTGTTTTTTATTAATATATTTTTTGAAATTGTATATCACTTGGAAAAATATGAATTCTTGATACAAATAATAAGTTTGTTAATAATTAATTTGGATGAGAAACATTAATCTAACATTGCAGAATGAAAATGCCTGTAAATGGGTCACTGGAAAAATACAAATAATTAGTTTGTTTATAATTAATTATTTGTATATACAATTTATGTTTCAAAATTAATGGTAATTAGAAATTTTGTTAAATGATTTATTTAGAAATCTATAAAAAAATTACCTTATTGTGCATATACATTATTTTCAAAAGTAACTAAAAGTTTAAATTGTATATATACTATGTACAATTAAATTAATTATGTTAACAATTAAATTACAATTATGTAACAATTAAATTAATTATGTTAACTTCATTCAATATTTTTCAATTAATAGAACTTTAAAACTTTACAAAAATTAAATTGAATGATTATTAAAAACACCATTTTAAGATTTATGTGGTTTAAATTAAACTGTGTGAAAAATGTTATAAATAAAATTTCATACAAATGCTTAAAATTTATTTCGCCATTTTTTAAATTTCTCAATAATTTTCTTCACATTACAATTTTTTTATATATTATTAATTTGAACTACATAAAAAATTGCTTATGCATTTTTAAGTATAATTTGTATTTTGCTTAAATTAAGAACAACTTAAATTGAAAATTTATGTAAATATTTATGTATCTAATTTGTATTGAATTACTATTCAACATTTAGAAACAAAAAGTAAACAGCTGTAATTGATAAATTTACTATTAACAGTTATATTAGAAATTGTGATATGCAGATATCATTAATCATTATAAAATGTAACAATTCATATATTCTAGAGAGAAGTAATACAAATTAAAATGCAAATAATGTTTCTGTATCTGCTTTATCCTAGAATCAAAATCAGAGTCAAGAAATATTTTTACTTAAAAGATATATTTTTGTGACAATTTTAAATAAATGCTTGAAAAGGGATTTATGATTAATTTGAAAGATACAACTTTTCATCTAAAAAATTGTTATTTATTTTAGATTATATTCTATTTAAAATTTTTTTACTGACGTGCTACATATACACATCGTATGATTAAACTATTTTTGTAAAATGTTTTGTCACAAAATTTCATAGTGTTCGTTTTTAGTAAATTTATTACCCTTACTACTTAAATTTAATGCACGCGCTGTTCATTATTCCATTCACTATCTTATATAATAAAATTTGATTTGATCTTTTTATGGTATGAAAAATCAATTGCAATTTAACTAATTTTAATTTTTTTGTTTGATTGTATGTGTATATCCTTCTTACTGTGTATATTTAGGTCCTAGTTTGTGTGTGTATGTCTTTCTATCTGCGTGTATGTGTCTCTTAACAAGAAGAGAATAAGAACCCACATTAAGTACAATGTTTAAGCTTATAAAATATTCAAAGATTAGACAACACTTTTGATGTCTTATAATTATTCTGTAAATTTTATAAGCACTTTAAGTTTTATAAGTCTATTTGGGATATTATTTTTAAAAAAATATTCTGTTACTTTATTTTATTGCATTCTACATTTGGATGTCTACATATGAAGAAAACTTCATGGCACAGAAACAATGAAATCTACAGTATAAAAGTAAGAAATTTAGAAATAAGATGATTTGAATTTTATCCTGACATCATGGGATGGTTTGCTGTCTTTAATGAATTGTATGAGAAGAGATTGTTTATATGAGAAACGTTAGTGATTAGAAATGTTTCCCACATAAATGGAAATTTTAGAAAACATTTTGTTTTATTCAATTATGATTAAATATTTACAATTATATTTCTAATATTTAAAAAAATAAGCATTTATTTTAAGCTATACAGTAAAAATTACATAAAAGTTTTCCATGATTGAGTGAAAATGAATTGAAATTTAATTTTCTAAATTGAGTAACGATATTTAACATTTTATTATATAATTCAGTCTTAACTCTTAAGGAATTAAATTCAAAGCTATTGTGAGGAATTATTTGTTTGCTTCATTCCAATAACTAAATGATACATCCATTTATATGCGTGATTCAATTATAAAATAATTGCTAAACGTATATAAATTTGTTTCTTAAAATTTAAAAATATTCTCAAAGCTTTCCTTATTTATAACACATTGTTTGCAATACTAATAAAAAAGGTTGCCATGTAAATTTTTTAAATATATTCTGACGATTTATTGCAAGTCTAATATAGTAGATTAACATTTTTTTAAACTTTTGATATCTTTAAAAAGGCTTATCTACTGCTTATAAATTAATTTAATGTTATTCTCAGTGTTTTTTAGTTAGTGATCATACTATGAAATATAAATATACTTATAAATTCATTTTAAGATTAGAAATTAAGTATGTTCAGCGTTAGAAAAGAGTGTGTTTCCTATTGATTTATGCCATTTTAAAATCATGAAGATTTGTGTTTTTAATTTAACTAAAATTATTTATTTGAAAAATCTTTTGTAGCAAAAAGTTTTGATTTATATTAGTCTTAAATTTTTCATAATTATTTACTTTTATGATTTTTAAAATATTCATTTATTTAATTTTTTAGGTTTAGTTCCCTACTGTAATTGTTCTTTATTCATATACAGTTAAAAATATTTTGTTATTTGTAATTGACGATGATGAGGGAAACTAAAATTTCATGAATACTTCACTAAATTCATATTAGGATATTTTTTATTAAACATTTTTGAATGAATTTTAATATATAATATATTTTTTATAACGTTATATAAGATAAATTATTTTTTCAAGAAATAAAAAAAGATATAATGAATTATAAAGTGAATTGTAAAATAATATTAAGAATAAAGAAAAACTCTCAGGTCAGGGTTATTTTTTGTATTATGAAACAAGAAAGTTTTGATTGAATAAAAGAAAATGTACAGGAATTAAAGCGGGAGGTTTTGATACTATTGCTTCTTATGAATGATTCTTTTTCGTAAAAGGCATTCCAATAAATAGGTTTTAATCAAAATGTATTTATATGTATACTGTGAAAATATTAAAGTTACTCGAAAATGGATATTAAGACAATTAATATTAATTTATTAATTTATAGATTATATGTACAAAATAGCCTACTTACTTAAAACACAGTATAGAAATGCCGCTTTTGCATTTTTTATCAATCATTGTCTGAGAATACTTTTATATAAAAAAATGAAAGAACAATGTTTTTTACATTTAAAAAAGTAATGTACTTTATTAATTAAAAATTTAATAAAAAGCAAAGCATTTTCAAATTATTAATATTAGATTAATTAAAGATGTTTACCAAAGCTACTTTTTTAGTATTGAAAATAAATCATTCATGATTAAAAGATATAATCCTTTGCAGAACAAATCTTAACTCTCAAAAAGGAAATGTCAGTTTAAAATAAATAAATCTTTGAGCTTCCTCAACAAATTCCTGGCTTAAATTTTTATGATACAATTTTATTAAATTCAATTTAAAATGCAGCTTTTCTTTTATCGTTCATCAAAAACTCGCATTCTTATAAAGCTTGGTTAAAATTTCCATTTGATGATTCCAGTGTATAAGCTTTCAGGAAAAGATTGGTTAAATCCTATCGTCAGATTTTAAGTTAGAAATATATGAGAAGACATAAAAACATATTTTTCTATGAAAGTTTAATCATCCAGTATAATACTGAAGCTTATTTTTTCTTGAAATAAAAATAGTTTTACTAAGAATGTAAAAACTAGATTACACCATTATTATTTTGGGAAAAATCTTGATGTTATTTTCGGCAATATGTGACAAACATTTGATGTAGTAGAAAGGATTTCTTTCCAAATATTCATCATATGAAATAAATTTTTTTAATATTGTATTATTTCAAAATAACATTTCAGTTGCTTAAGGAACCTAAAACATTTATAGAAAATTTAATAATAATAGGAGTTTTTGTGCGTTTAATTGTTTACTTCCATGCATTTTTTATTGGCTATTATATTAATAACAAAGCGCAATACCCTTCTTTTTAAAAAATAATGTTTTTGCAGTTAGAAAAAATATTTAACTAAGATAAATAAAAGATTTTTATCAATGTAGTAAAGACAAATCAACCAGACAACATTTATTTAGAATGTAATAACATAAAGTTAGGAAATAATTTTTATAGTTTAAAAAAGATATTAAAGATATGTGTATAAAACATAAACAGCAATGTAAATTTTAAATTTATGGATATGACCTATCAGAAAAGTGCTTTTTCTTGCAATCATTAAAAAGAATACTTAGTTTATTAGAAATTTCATGTGTATGCAGTTATCATTAACAAAGTGCGTGTAATCAAGATTACAAAAGATTACTAAAAAGAAAGAATAAAATTACAAAAGATTACAAAAAAGAAAGAATAAAATTACAAAAGATTACAAAAAAGGAAGAATGGTGATGCAAGCAAATATATTCACATCATGGCCATGCAGTCAAAGAGTTTGGAATGAACACAAGTGTTATTTCACGGGCTTGGAAACCTCTCCAAGCTATAGTTCCATTTATTGGAAAAATTAGGAATGACCTTCCCATAAAGTAATTGCAGTAAAGGTCCTATATGTCTCAGAACAGAAAAAAACTATTCAGAAGGCTGTCAACATGCATCATTTCTCAATATTTATAGAGCAACTGGCCGAAAAGTGTCACGTTTTACTGCGTGTTTACCTCTTTAGAAGTTGGTCATCGTCACCACTGTGGAGGGGTGTAAATAGGTCTAAACCTGGATATATTATCCATGGAGTCTCATCCTCTTTATAGATGAGTCTTTTTATTGCCACCAGCAATTTATAACGCCAGTTTATTTGGAGAGAAGTCCGATTAAGATCTAAACCCAGCAATTTTAACGGAAAAAGACCATTACAGTGGTTTAACAGTAGTCATCTAGGATTATGTTGAATGAGCAAACCAATTACTAAAGTTTTGACAGAATTTCTGTAACTAAAGGGTTGTTATGAGGTGATCTTTGTCCATGTTTCTCCGTTCCAAGGTGACTACTGGAGTATATTTCATTTTTATGGATTATAACGAATAGCCACACCAGACTCTGCAATGTCGCAGCTGCCAGAAAAGAAAGCTATTAAAACCATCAGGGATGGAAGAGAATGGCTTGCGTACTCTTTTGGCTTATTCCCAAAACATGAGCCTGATGCTTTGTATCAAAATAACATTCGGGGAGCTATGGGTAACTAAGACAGATGCTGATTGACGAATCGGTACTCTTACCTTTACAAATGTTTTAAAATCTGGTACTTATTATTATTTGCACATCACATACTAAAGAACATCTGCTTGTTAATCTTTCTCTTCGACAGACAATCAATATTAACGATATTAAGAGTATGCATTGTATTCTTCCCTACTGTATGCATTGTATCCTTTTTTGCGCAATAATATTTTCGACATTGTTTGAGTAAAAAATGCTATCCCTCATTTTTAAATTTTAAATCTCTCAAGTGACTTCTCTGGCTGTTATGTGGAAAAGCAACAGGTGCTGAAGTTTAGTACATTAGTGTGTAGTATAAATTAATGCACACTTATTTATAACTAAAACTAATACAAACTAATTTCTTGAGTATATTGATTTAATATTTGCTGACTTTAATCTTGGTGCTTATTTTAAATTTTTATTTTCTTTTTTATGGAGGAAACAAATTGTTTTTAAAGTATATCCCACAACAAATATTTATTGTTAATTTTTGAACAGGTGCTTATCAAAATAATTTAAGCACCCCTGAATAACAGCAACCTTAGTAAGCATAGAAATATTATAATAGCTATCATATAAGTAGAAGTATTTATATTCAGGTAGTTTGTATTTTTTAATGAAATTATGTAAGTCTTAAAATGCAAGTTCATTTGATCCTTCTCTCAGATTTTAGTAAAAGCCAAACTGAATCAGTTCGTCTATCTTAGGTACGATTGAAATATTCCAATTTGTTTTGAATTTTTAAAGATTTGATTTCATGATAGCAAAAACACAAGCCTAGTTTGGCAAAGTAAAATAGTGAAAAGTAAGAGAAGTTCAGTGAAAAATCTATATTAAAGCAAATTCTAATGTCCAAAAACAAACAAATGAGGAAAAACTTGCCACAGATCTTAATAAGCATCAGGAACTGCGAATTTCAGTAATTACAATTAGAAGGCATCGTTACACACAGAGCATTTATTGCAGATCAGCAACTCTTAAGTCACTTGTCAGAGATGTTATTGTCAAATATCATCTATTGTTGTGTCGTACACAAAAATCTTGGTCTATTGATAAATTAACCGACTCAGCGTCCGCGACGTATCTGTTACGTCGCAATAAACTGGTCGAAAAGCGGCTCATGACGGCAGGGATACGTCGAAATATTCCTGCTCGAAAGCGGCCTGCGACGGCAGAGATACGTCGCAGAGTTTTCACCGAAAGTGGCCGCGACGTATATTTTCACATAGCAGAAACCACTTATTTTTGCTTTCCCCCTAATCGGTGGTTTGATTGATCGGCCTTAAACACTCAAACCGCACTCCTTGGAGACTAATTTTTGAAAACTAAAACTCAGCCTGTGTTTTACGCCAAATATCTAAAATACTGATTATTTTTTCGCCAAGATTCAACTTTAAAATTTTATAATCTATAAATTTGTTGCTTTAGAAATAAAATGCGAGTTTATACATTATTATTTTTAATTTTAGTTCCTAAGCTAATTGAATTAGGCGATTTTATTACACAAAAATTTTAAATCCATATGTACTTTTAAATTACTAACAAGCTTGCCTTCTTTTCTAACTTAAATTTTAATAATTTTCCTGCTTATGCTAATTATTTCTTACATTTTAGTTAATTTAATTCAGTTTTTATTGTTTTTGATGGCATTTTTTTATCGACTAGTTATGACTGAAATAAACAAATAAAATTCGTAAATGGAAATTATTTAAATTCCAGTGAAAGAGCTCATGGCTGTTATAGTAAAATAGTTGTGACGTCCATAATAAATAACATTTACCTTAATGACTAAAACTCATTTAATTTGCGTTTTTTTTGTGCATTAAGAAAAAATTTACTAATAAGTTTACTCTCTGCATATTAATATTTATTTCGTTATTACTTTAATTTCTTTTTACATACACTTCACATGTTGATAATAAAACAGAAGTATCATCTTAAGGCAATAGTATAACATGATTGTCTCATGAGTGTGTAGCCAAGAATATTATACATGTGTTATTTCTTTTTAATGAAACATTATATTGAAAAAAATCAACACTATTTACTGTTACACCATATAACAAGGGTGTCCAAGACGTCGACCGCGGTCGACTGGTAGACCACGAAGACATTTTATGTAGTCCACGCGACCATCCCGATAATGACCTCGGATATTAACAATTTAATTTATGACTTATTATTAATTTATGACATAGAATCAATGAATTATTTAAAATAAAAATTAAAACCCAAAATAAACTTTGCAAAGATTTACGATTTAAAGATTTATGATTAAAGGTTTACGATATAAAACATAAAACGGACATGATGAGCGCGATTGAAACATTCAAAGAAACTATGGAAAGGTATGTATCTCAATTAAGAAAACATGAATTGAGAAACTTTAAAAACATGGATGAAGAGTGCATCCATAATCCAAACCGAGACTTCGAAGATTTCACTTAATACTTATTTTGTTTGAAGAATTTGAAAGAAGATTCGCTGACCTAATTAGCTTGAAATAAATAAATTTTATAATATTTCCATTTAATGAAAATGTCAAAATTGATGGACATTGTCACAATGATGTCACTATGAAAATGTCAACATTGATTGACAGCGTATCTGAAAAAATAGGACATTTAATAGGTATCACATGAGTCACGGTCGAGGAAGAAATTATTAAATTAAGATGCAATATATTTCTTAAATCGAGAGGATATTTAGTGATACTGATTTTTGGAAATTAATTTCTGAGGAAATGTTTCCAAATATTTACATATTGATTTTGTATTTCAAATCATACTTTGGATCAAGATATCTTTGAGAATCTGCTTTTTCAACCATGAATAAAAAACAAACATTGGAGCATTTAACATATGAACTTTTAATTTCGTGTTTATGGATTGCAATAAGCTCGTACCAGCCACAATATGATAAACTTGTCGCAGATATACTGTGCCACATTTCAACTAAACGAAGTGAATAGGATGGTCACTTTTTGATATATGAATACTTTGATTATTTTCATCAGTAAATTTTTATTTTGTAAATATTGATAGTAAGTTTTTTTTTATTTTATTTATTTATTTTTTTTTTAAATTACATAATTTACTATTTTTTCTTGTTACCGAAATTAAATATATACGTTAATTTAGCTCTGTCATTGGTAGACCGCCTTCGATTTTTTAAATGTGGAGTAGACCCCGGATCCAAAAAGTTTGGCCACCCCTGCCATATAAAGTCATTATTTTAATATATAAATATTAAAAAGATACTATTTCTTAAAAATTTTACGATATTAGAAATTTTCTCGATTAAAAAATAAACTACAATATTTCTGATATTACCTTTGTTCTGCTGTGAAAATCATTTTATTTTATATAATTTTTTTATTTGCATACATGTAATAATTTTTCTAGATGACGTAACGATAATATTTAATAAAATAATATTCCTTACTAGAAATTTATTGCAGATTTAAAACAAAATAGATTTATGAGGAATATAAATAATCAAATTTTTAAACAGTAAACTGTTCTGAAGCAAAATAATGGAATTTTATCTTATATTTAAAAATGAGCTAAACTTTTTAAAGCAGAAAATATTTTTAGCTCTTTTATTTTAGAATGTGTGTGAAATGGAATGATCCTATTGAAATAATGTATAAGTGAATCGAAATCATATTAATGCTACAATCTAAGCAATTAAATTTTGAACCTACAGAAAATAATTATTTTACTACAAAATTTATTTTTAAAATAAGGAAATTATTAATACGATAGTTTTACAAATGATTATCTTTTAACGCGATCCATATTAGGTATAAAAGAATTTTTTAAATATAATAATCTTAACCAGAGAATTTCTTGTTGTAAAATGTGGTTATATATTTACTTTACTCTTCTTATTTGAATTAAAAACTAATTTTCATAATTTATCTTTTAAACATAAAATGATATATTCCACATACGAGTTATTGGGTCATTAAAGTCATATTAATGAAAAATATAAATAAATTCATTTAAAATATAATTGAGATACGTTTTAGTTAGGAATGACAGTAAAATAAGTCTCTAATCAATAAAAGAAAGAATAAATACACTAAGAAAATTTATATATCTCAATCGAAATTTTTTTAATTAAGAGACTATATAAAAAAGATATAATTTATAAATATTTTTCATTCACGCGAGCACATAATATTATGTTGCGAGTGCAGCACCATTTTGTATAAAAATACTTTCTTATAATGAAAGAAGAAAGAATTCATGGTATATTATTATGTATTATTTTACGTGAATTGAAAAGTCAATAGAAAAAAATAGAATATTATCAATTTTTTTCATATAAATCTGGTGCTTTTGCCAAATTAAATAATATTCTTTTGTTTTTATTTTTAATTATATGTATTCATTTAATCCTTACTGTGAATAAATTTCCTTAAGCCTTTGCGAACTTAATAATCAAGACAGTTGAATATTGAAGGCTAAAATTATTTTTTCTAAAATTTTTATAAGTATTCGACAAACTATTTCAAACGGATTCTTATATACGTGAGAGGAGTTTGTTTTCAGGGAGAAAACTATTCATGTGTGACTTCCTTTACAATTTAAGCATGTTTCCTGTTAGTCAGGGAAAGAATGAAAGGGGAGAATGTTTACTTAAATGTAAATGAAACTTTCTGATTATTCTAAACAGATGTGAAATTGCTTTCTCGCCATGATTCATTGCTACAAATTGATGATTATGTTCTACTTTTGTAATAACTAAGAACTTACATAACAGATTACATTACATTCAAAAGTATTTTCGGAAATTTAGATCAATAAAAATCATAAGTATAACAAAAATTTATTTCCAGTTAGTTTTTTAAATTTAAAAATTCAAATCTAAAATCTAATGAATCAAATCCTAAAAACAAAGCATAAAAAAAGATTTTAAAATTATATTGCATTTAGTTTCCTATTTAAAGAAAAGACAATTTTTTTTATAAAAATAAAACTGGAATATTTTTTATGAATGACAATAAAATAAGTCTCTAATAAATTAAAAAAAAGAAAAATTTGAAAAGAATATTAACAATTCTCAATTAATAAGATTATTAATAAAGTCTCTTTAATTAGGAAACTTTATATGATAGAGATATATGATAATTATATAAAGGTTTTGCATTTGTAATACAATAAAATATTACTAACGCAAGAACTTTTCATAAAAAAATTTTTATAATGGAGTAATAATAGCCTCTTAGCATTTTATTATACATTATATTATGTAAAATTAAATATAAGTCAATAGAAACTCGTTATAAATTTATTAGTTTTTTCCTACAGTAATTTTACCAAATTAAGTTGTAAAGATTGTTTTGTTTTTATTTATAATTATACATAAAGGGTTCTTTTGTTTTTATTTATAGTTATACATAAAGTACAGTTCATAAACGCTAGATTAATATTTAAAAAATAACTAGAATAATGCACTTGTGAACCAAATATTCCATTTATATTGGAATAAATTAAACGTAACACTTTAAGCTTCTTATTAGTACATGCACTGATATATATTTCAATTCAGATTGACAAAGGAAGTTAATTTTCATGTATTGTAGCAAGTGATATTTTATCTAAGGTTGTTCAATTACGATTAGAAAAAATTAATTTAGCAAATAAATTTGGGCTTTAACGCTTTCGAATAAAAAAAAAATTATCTATGAAAAAAGAGCATAAGTAATATATATTTTTATTTTTGCTAAAAAAATTAAATAAATTAATAATTTTAATATATTTCTAATTCGTTTAGACTGTTGAATTATATAAACGTATAGCCTAAATCAGCCTTGCTGTGTGTGCTGAAAGTATTATAATATTGAAAGTGTTTGAAAAATATTTATTTACTTGCATTAAATAATTATAAAGTTTCTAATAAAAATTAGTTTGTGTTAAGAAAAATATAATGTGAGAAAATGTATTTTTACTAACATTATTTTATCTTACTGTAATAAAAATTTGAAAAGCTTCTGTGGCTCATTGAAAAAGAGAAATTTCCATTATACAGAAAATAATAAATATACAAGAAAATGTAACAAGCAACTTTTTTATTTAAATTTCGTAAGAAATCTAAAACATCATAATTTGTGGATATAGTTTTTCTTTGAACTTCATATTATTTACCAAGTCAACCTAAAAACACTGAGGAATATCTTCATTTTCAATTACACAAAAAACAGTTATTTACAAATAATTTTTGCTTTTTAAGTTTTATACAAAAATAAAATATACGTTTTCGTTTTAACCACTTCTATTGGGATGTACAATTCCTTCTGGCAAATACATACAACCCTAGATAGGGTAGTTAGTGGTAAGTGACATCCCCTCCCTCTAAATTGAGCGATGTGACAGTTTTCAGGGGGGTAGGAAATATTCCCAATGAGAACGGGAAACAGTCGACGATTTTTGTATAGTTTAGGAAAGTGGCTGTGGAACGAAAAAGTAGTGTATCTGGTTTTAAAGAGGAAACATTTTTCGCAGATTCTTGAAATTTTCTGAGACGCTGAGTCGGTTAAAGAAAGTAATATGATGTGACAAATTATTTTTTATTCCTTTGCCTTCAACTTGATGATTTCACACTTGAAGAACAAATTTACCGGTGTTTGATTGTGATTGTTTTATTTCAGTTGCCAAGCATAAGGATAGATCTGTCATAATATAGGCAACCATGTAATGGTTTTCTGCTAGACCAATTGTAACACTGAGAAAATTATCGCTGGAGAGAATTATTGAGAAAATTTAGCTGTTGAAGTCCATCATATATGCAAACTTAGTTTCTCAGAGCAGAAGAAATTTTTGGAGATTATAATATACCTATCTATGCAGTCGGACTTGTCCACTCATGATTTGATGGCTATGAGGATGAATTTGAACATATACTTTAGTCAAAAATATCGCACAGTTTTGATATTATTGAACTGTTTTTGTCTGCTTCAGAATATTGTATACGGAATGAATATACTCCACCAGCATAGGTTATTAGTAGATATTTTATGATGATGTAAATATAAAAAAAATAGAATTTTTTTTACAGGGTTTGTTTAAATCTATTTTGCTGTAGGCTTAGACATATCCAAATTATTAATATAGATTAATTATTTATTAATATAAATATATACTTAAAACTTTACTTAAAAGTAATTAATACGTAAACAATCAATGCATGCAATTAATAAGTAAACATTTTAATTAGTTAAGCATAATTTTTGATTTTTAATAATTAAATTTGCTTAAGATTCTTATTTTGATTAAAACAACATTTTTCCTTATAAATCATCAATACTTCTCTGTTTTCACAAATATAAATTTTTCCTCTTATTGTTTAGTAATGATAACAAATTTTAATTATTTAATGATTATTTCAATAAATGTTCTTTCGTTTCAATATATTTCTCATATTTATCACCCAAATAAGCCTTGAAATAATTATTTTTTATAGTTATCATTGTTTTGTCAATCCCAAAGCATAACTTTTAAAATGATATGAGTAATCGACATCATCAACTACTGTGATGAAAGTTTAAGATAACTTACTTTGAAAGAGTGTCCTAATTAATTGAAAGAAAACTAATAATTCTAGCTCATTTATTAAAGACGTTATCTCGATATAGAAACTTGCATGGATGAAGTAAAACATTTCTTTACAATTGGTTATAAAACTTAAGAAAATTGTTTGAAATGATTGAAAATTAAAATGAATAGGTGTTTCCAATCACAGAGGAAAAAGAAATTTATTCTTTAATTAAATGATATATGAGAGGAAAGCTTAGTATTATTTGAAAATTAAATCGAATTACTTCAGTTTATTTAAATTGACTGCAATTTAATTTTCATGAAAAAGTATAGCTGAAATAAATCTATAAAATTAAAGAAAACTGAAAGAAATATAAATATTAAAGCAGTGGTTCCATTTCCTTAAAGTTGCTTTAAATGAGAGAGTTTGATTGAGAAAGTAATGATGTGTACAAATTTAATTTCCCTGAAGTAGAGATAGTTTTATTAGCAGAAAGAGAAGATAGATATCTTGTAAATTTAAGCAAGGGTTTTTGAATATGTATTACCATCAAAATTATTTTTATTTTTTAGATAAGGACTGCATAAAGGATATATCTCAAAAATATAAATTTTATGAATAATTTTATCTAACATATGAGCAAAAGATCACACGGTGTAGAGGTACCGCATGAAAAGTTTTGAAATTAGAAAATATGTCTAAGATTCAAGAAATAGAAGTGCTTCCAAGCAAAGAAAGTAAACGAATAATACATAGAAACAATAAAACGTTTTTTTTAAATATAAAGATTTATTCTAAACATACAGATTCGTACCCAAATATAAAATATAATTATTTTACCCTTAATCTTACTATATAATGATTCCTTAACCACGTACGTCGAGGAACAAATTCTGAACATTAAGCTTATGCTTTTAGAGCGTTGAAATAAAATAATCATTTTATTTCGAAAATTTATTATGTATTTGTTATCAGCAATCTTCAGATAATACATACTCAATCATGCATTATCTGGAGATAGCTGATAACAAATGTATAAATTCGTAAAATTGAATAGCGCACTTATAAACATTTATAGTATGAAGAACTATAAAGTTACATACACGAATAAAATGCAGTTATTTTTTCAATCAAATTTAAATGTAAGAAATTCTTTTTTAAACACAAATATTTCACTATTTTTATTAAATATTAATTTGTGTACAATCAGCAAACTATTTTGGTTTTATCTTCCTCTTATAAGTATTTATTCACATATTTAAGAAATTTTAGTTAAGAATTAATTTTTTATTCTTAACTAAAATTACTAACTAATTCTAAAATTACTAACTTAAATAATTTTAGTTAGAAGCGTTATGCTAACTTCACATTATTCCGTTATGTAGTTTATGTACTTATATTGCTGATTTAATGAATGTATATCATTCATCAATAAAAAAAACTATATGCTGCTTATTTCTTTAATTTGAGAAAAAAAATTCATTACTAAAAATGAATTTGATTTTTAAAGAATAAGGTGAACTTAAATGTGTTATTACATTTAATTTTGTATTAAATGATAATATTTATATATTGTGTTAAATTAACTTTTATAAAATTTAATGCCTAATTTTATTGTATATATGATTATTTACAACAAAAGGTATTTCATGTTTCAAGTTACGTTTCCATTCAAATGCACCATATTTCTCTATTATTATAAACAAGAAATGCAATTTCTAATATTTCACCTTTATGACGAAGTTATTCTCTTGCTGTTGGTAGCACTTTTTTTCTTGAATATGTTGTTGAGTGTAAACATGTCAGATTAAAAATGAGTTAGATTATAGCTTCAGTTTCATTAGAATTATGTTATGAAGTTATATATTTCAAAATGCGTTGAATAATTATAGTATTAATATACATTATTCTAAGTACCGTAATTGAATATACTTCTCAGGAATTTCTGTGGAATTTAGTTATAAAAAAATACATAAATATATAAAATATGTTTTCTTTAAATTACAATTTCCTAAATTGCGGATTTAATAAAATGTTTTGTTTTATTTAAATTTTTCATTTAAATATCTATAATCTAAGCATATTATATAAGTATAGAATATAGAAAATCTAAGTTGAGGAATAAAATTATGTAAGAAAATAGCATAAGAAGAAAGAAAACATTCATCTTGTAATATATACACGTAATGAATGTTAATAAAATACTTTCTCATATTTTTAAATTGTTATTAAAAAGTATCTTTCATAATTTGCATATTGATTTAGAAACAAATACTTAGTTAAATAACATCAGTTCAGCCAAATAAATATTTTTGATTAAATTTATGTTCTATGAAATAACTACGTATTTAAGAATAAATGTTTTCTCCATAGTAAAAAAGAGTTTATTAAAATGTATATTTTTTTATCAAAAAAAAATTACAAAAAAAATTCTTTAAAATTGTAGCTCTGTTTGTTAAAAACTAATAATTAATAATCTTCTTTAAAACAATATTTTACTGTAATATTATAATTAATAATTTTGAATTTAACAATAAAAATTAATAATTTTCCTGGTAGAATTATTGATTTTGTAAGAAAAAATGTACTTTTATTGGTGAACCACTCTAGAAGAGAATCATTTACTGTGTATGCTTAATATTCATCCGATTAGTTGGCTCATTTAGAGATAAGTACTCTGTTTTGCTTAGAAAAATTATAATATTTGATTATTATTTGAGTGAAACAAACATTGTCAATGTGCGTGTGTGTGTGATTAAATATATATAGTCTCCTTGAAATTTGAAATATTTTTAAAGGATTTAAAGGATAATTTATCAAAGATAATAAAGTTTTGATTAAAAATTTTAAATAATTTCTAATAATAATTTGCTGTAATAATAGAAATTAAACATTCTTTGCTAAAGATAAATAATATTTACCTTTTGACCCTGAAAATAAGGTCATCTTTTGATGTATTTGAATTATATATAACTAGAAAATTATCATGAAGCAATTTGTGTTGGAAAAATTGCGTGTAGACTCTTTTGCACTTAAGTCAAGTTTGCGCTCTAGACCAGAATATCAAGTATGTAAACGAATTTCTTAATAATATCATAATTAATATTATCTAGATATGAGATTCTAATACCTCAGTAAATTCGTATCATAATATTCCGAAACAAAACTCATGAACCATAATATTTCCTGGGGTTACAAATACTTAAGCTTATCGAGCCAAATAATTCCAATCCCAGGAAAAAGTTTAAGAATTATATCCATGATAAACGTTCATTGTCCGTGAAATCTAATTATTTGAAGGATTTGTTTGAGTATGACGTCACAGTTCAGAAATTTTTGGTAAGCCTAGAAAGCATGTAAGCTCATTGACGCGCAGTACTTTGTCTTATTTTATCATTTTAGGGCAAAAATATTAATTTTCTTAAGACATGAAAATTTTATTTTTCTTTGATTATAAATTAATTTCATATTACAATGTTGTACGTTATGTATTTATTTTAATTAGTTACTGTATATATATATATATATATATATATATATATATATATATATATATAT
>JAPDSC010016925.1:107860-119699 GCA_026290005.1 Latrodectus geometricus | reverse complement strand
AATTCTAAAGAGTTAAGGCAGATAATCATTGAATAAATTTTATATTCAATGATTATCTGCCTTAACTCTTTAGAATTTATTCTCAAAATTTAAATTTTATAATTTTATAATAAAAACATAGCAAAGTATTAAGTTTGTTACTCTCGCAAATGTTGATTTACTTATTTTATTGTAACAATTTAGTGAAACATTTCATATGTTTTTACTTAAACCATGTAATTATAAAATACCAATAAATTAAACCTCAAAAATGTAATGTCGTTTCAAGAACAATACTTTTACACAATCAAATAATATGTATAAACTGTAAATGTAATAAAAATTATGAACATATGTATATATAAAATTTTTAGGAGTAAACAAAATGCTTTTGAGTGGGGGATTACATAAATATTTTAATCAACTAACTCGAGCGAATGGACAAGACATTTATCAAAGAATGTCTTTCTATTAAAGGGATTAAGTACACAAGTAATCAATAACAGGTTTAAGTTTATAAATTGAAAACTTATTAAAACATTCGCTTTTTAAAAATACGTCGTTACATATTGCGAGAAAATTAATTGAAGTTGCATAATTGCTTTCCTTCTCTTACAGAGCCTCCATCATTATCATTACTCGTTCGGCAAACAAACATTAAAATAATCGTTTTCATAAGAAATATTTTCATTTTAACTAATTGAATATCATAACAGTGTTTCTAATGTTATGTATTTGTTAATATTTTGATTACTTTTGCAGAAAAGATTATAACTTGTAGTTTTATTAAGATTTTTGAGACATTTATAGTAATCGTTGGAAATTATGATTCCACAAATTTTATAGCTTTGAAATTTCTTGATTCAACCCTCATCATTAATTAGCATATAAACTTCGAGGGAAAATTAAAGATTTGTTTTGATTGTTTCCAATTTATTTCGAAATTGAGAAGTAACTATAGTAATTACAGAAACTTTATTACTACATACTATTTTTCTCTTTTATAATTTTCTGTATTTGAAAGTAATGATTTTGCACAATATGAAATTATTCCTTTTATTTTTTAAAGTATGAAGTTTTTTTTATAAGAAATTTATTGAAATAAATATTATCGATAAATATTGAAGCTGATTGAATATATTATAGGCTGCTAAAATATGAAACATATTTTCTTGCTTTTCCTTTAACCATACAAAACCTTTTTTGTTATAAGATTGGAGCAATACATGATAATATGTTTGACTTTGTTGCACTTTTCTATCCTTTTTTTATAGAATATTTTAAATATTATTAACTTAATGATCGTTTCAATGTTTACAGATATATTACTATTTTTTATGATTATTTTTCAGAGCCATTGATTTCTATTGTTAATAATTTTTATATTACTATTTCTAATGCGCTAAAATATTTTTTCTGATAATCAATTTATTTCATACATATCAAAGCTGGCAGCAACTTTTAATGTTTGATAACTGCTTATAATATTCTAAAGTAAGTCTCTGATACACATTTTATATAAATCTTGGTAATGCGATTCAGTAATTTATTACAGAGTAAACTCTCCAAATTCTACTCACATATCTGTTCAAATGCAATTTACATTTATCTACAATGCTTACTAGTATTGCTATATTGAAAATGGATGTGTATTTACTCATATAAACACCATAATATTTAAATTATAAATTATAACTTATAATTAAATGAATAATTAATCCTTTTTCATAAAAATATTAAAACTAAATATATAAAGTAAGTGTAAAGTGAATTTAACTTACATTAATGGAATTGATGTTCTCTTCTTAACATAAATCTCTTATCTTTATAATGAAGTCAGTAAACACAGGATAATATGCAAATTATGTCTATTAAGTATAATATTAACATAAAAATAACAGTTTTAACAAAGTTGACAAAAATATTTCTATTGTATATTCAAAATAAATATGTTTTTGACATTTAAAAATGTTCAAAAATTTAGTGGATCGCTTAATATTGTTCCATCTACAATAGTATTTTTCTATATATTAAAATTTTTAGTATTTCATTTCTCATGAAAATTTCTCATACCTGATATTCCTTACATCAATATCAAGTATTTCATTTTTGAAAAATATTGAACTACATGAGAATTTTTTTAAGAATGAATGAATGATATTTAGAATTATGTAATTGATTATATCCAAAAACACACCAAATCTATCTGTAAAATAAACTAAGGATACAAAGGATTTTGAATGAAATATTTATTCTGAATCACATAGATTTTATTTTATATAATTTCAGGCAACCTTCACAAGCAACGAGTAAGGAATAATTTTCCCATATATATTGAAATTCATTTCTCCATGCATATTTTTCAATATTATTGTATAAATTTCAAATCCATTACTTGTGGAAAATCCAAATACTTATCATCTGTCTTCAATAAACTGTAAAAGTAATTGTTCTTATCTAATAAATTTATGAATTTATAAGATATTAATTGACATTGTAAATAAATGTGTTTCTATCAATAATTGGAGATTTAAAAAATGATTTTTTTTAAATATTAGAAACTTATAGTAAAAAACATAAATATAGAGAAAATATATTTGAATAACAAGTGAAATTTATTTCTGGTGTCTGAAGTTGTCTGGTGACTCTATAATCCCAAAAAGGTTTTCGAAATTGTAAAATATATGATTTAATAAGAGAACATTATATTATTGTATACATATAATATCAACAATTAAAGTCCAAATAAATATTATGAATATAGTACTAAAACTTATTAATAAGTAAGTGTATGTTTTTATGCATATTCTCAATTATCCTAAATATTATAATAGAAATTACAATTATTTTTAATGTAAACAAATACAAATAAATACAACTCATGAAACAACTCAGAATTGTACACCTAATTCAACTGAAATTTCTCTGAATATTTTAAAAAATTCAATGCTTATACAAAAATATTAATACAATTAATGACATTAAATGCTACTTACACTTGTTTTTGAGACTTGTTTACATTTTAATTTTTCATGTACTACTTTAAGGTTAAGATGTTCTGTTTTAAAATTTAGTTTCTTTTAGTTTTTATCAGGGAAATTTCATAAAATCTAATTTTAATAAATAAAATGTATCAAGTACTACATTATATTAAAATGAAGGCACATTTCAAATGGAACAATTTATTAAATTATTTCTTAATTATATAAGTTTATACATTATATTTTATTATATAATAGAGTTTAAAAATAAAAATCGATATAACCTTTTTTCAATTTTATAAGGCTATACTAAACCACAACACAGTGCAAGTTGATAAAAAAAAGTTCCTGACAGTTTTTAAAAAAAAACTAGAGGAATGACTGATGATTTTCCAATAATCCATTTATGGAATGAATGAATCCAATATTACATCCTCTACTGCACTTTATTTGAAATATCTTCTCAAATTTAAATGAAAAATTAGTAATTCCTGGAGTAACCGAATTAAATTTGTTATTATATGCATATTAAATTGAAAAGCAATTTAATATTATGTCCATAAATTTATGTCAATAATACTTTTGTCACAAAATTCTTTTGTGATGATAAGAGAGATATTTGCACACAAAATAAGTTTATGTGTTCAAATATCTCTCTCATCATCATTAGATTGAAATTTTCAATAAAGTTCCACGAAATGTTTTTGAAAATCAAAAATGCTTAAATTAAATATTTTATAGAGGAACTTGAGTTTGTTCATAACTTGTATTTTATTTAACAGATTCACAACTACAGATTTATATACATATTATTATGAAAGGGCAAAGAATTAAGCAACTTGAAATAGCTATAATAATAACTTTAATATTAATTTTAGTCTTTATTCAAAATACATAAATATATTGTGATTGTATTATATTTCCAAAAAACATTTATTCTAATGTTATTTCATGGCGACCGATTTCTACAACTTAGAATATACTTTTAGTATTGAAAATTAATATAGAAATAAATTTTTATTTTAATGAAAAACAAATAAAAAAAATTGTGTTTTCACATTATTTGGACTTTGTAAGTTTCACAATTGTTTAAAATTAAAATCAATGCAAATTAAAACTAGAAATATTAAGTAAAATACTTAAAAATAGTTTCAAATATCCATAACACATTAATAAACAAATATTCACATATTTAAGTATGTTTTTGCTTTTATACTTTTTAATCAAAAGATTTAAGAGTATTTAATTGATTTTTACTATACGCAAGGGAATTTTAATCAACTAAACATTTATAAAAGAAATTATAATATATTTATTATTTAAGTTTAAAATACACACCGAGATAAGTTTGTATTTATTAGAGCTAAATATATAAGAGCAAAATTAAGCGTAATCTATTTTTATTGGTTTCATTTCTTATGTACTTATAAAAATTATTTGACAGTAAATTATTAATTTAATTTAAATGGAAACAAACAATTCCAGAACATTTGTTTAATGCAAAGTTATTGAGAGTTTTGAACTAATATTTTTAGATAAAATTTTACATTTAATATAAAATTTTAAAATTTCTTTTTTATATACTTTTAATAATAGGGAATATTAGAAGCTCTGAAATGAATTGAAATCATATTATTTTGTTGAAAATATTATATTCAAGAAATATTCAGCAATATTAATTTATTTCATTTTATAATAAATGACTGTAATGCAATATTTATGATATTTCAAAAAATTTTTTAATTTAGTACATAATTTGATTGCTTTTATTAAAATTAATATCTATTAAATCATTTAATGATTTTAAGAATTAACGTAAAATAAGCTACTCAAATTAATTAAACACACTCAAATTAACATACATATTACACAAAACTTGAATGGCGAATTTATCAGGAAAATTTTACTTAAAACATATTTTAAAAATAATTGCTTATACAATGAATTTCTATTGCATTCAAAGAAATTTAATGTGAAGGATTTTGATGAAGCAATAATTACATACATATAGGAAACAATTCTTTCATAATATTAGGGACTGTGATGGATTTAGAATTCCTAGTAGAAATATAATTATAAACTAGTGTTTGATGAATTTGAAAAAAAATTATTTGCAAAAAGTTCCATTTCATGGATAATTTATAAAATGAGCTAATTTAATAACAATAATTGAGATGCAAGATAATTCAAATATTATTCGCATCGAATATAGTAGCAAGCAATACAATCATTAAAAATGCCTTTAAGAAGAGAAAAAGGGAAAAGTTGACTTTTATAAATGTTTTGGAATAAATTGATTAAGAAACGATTAAACTCCTGAATGAGTTGTTTGACTTTATCTCTTGCTTACAATTAATATTTATTTTCGGCAGGAAGGAAAATTAATGTTAAAATTATGTATATAAACACAAATTAATTCAAACCAGATAAGACTAAAAATTTAAGAAGCTAATACATCGGTATTAAATAATGTTTTTTTTCCCAAATTTAAATTATTAATTAAAATATTAACCAAATTTTAATTAAATTAGTTTGTTCAATTTTATATATTTTGAAGTTAATGTGAAAACTTAAGATGCTAAGACATTTGCTTTATTTAAATATAAATAGAATTCATGTTTAACTTTATATAGTACTATTATATGGGTTTTTTTTCAGCATAATCATTAGTTATTTATATAACCACAAACAACAATATAAAAATGTATCATAAATTGTGATTCCAAATAATTAATTATTCAAAAATATTTTTGTTGTTAACTATTTCACCCGCAATATTATGACTTAATGACTTATAATGTTGACAATTAATTATCGATAACTCAGTTGACAATTGAGTAAATAGACAGTTTTACAGTTAGATATCAAATTTGTGATACACAAAATATGAAGTCAAAAATATTAATTGCTGTTTCTTATTGAGTGATTTCTCCAAGAAAAGTTTAAGTTTTTAACTTAATAAAATTTCAATGAAGAATAAAAAAGCTGTGGAAATTATAACATTTTTATTATAATGAATCAAGCAAATTTGTTACTAAGAAGAGAAAAATTATAGGACCAATAAAAATTATACCAGACCTTTATAAGGAGATAGTCAATGTTAAATAAAACTAATGGAATAAATTCTTTGAAACAACATTATATTTCAAGCAAGAAATCGCTCTTAGTTTAATTATATGAGTAAATTTGTATTGAAAATATTTAATAATTTGCCTCAACTAATAAAATATCTTTGAATTTAAAAATCATAATATTTAAATATTTATTTTGTTTATTAAGTCAAAAATAATGCAGCAAATATATGCCTTTTTTGTTTGTTATGAAGTTAATAGAATAATCAAAAATAAAAATACATTTACCTTCATGAATGAATTCAGATTTTGATAAATATTTGAATGCATATTAATTGGGTTCTACAGACTCAAACTAGTTAATTTGAATGATAATCAGATGTTCAAAATTATTTCCTATGTCATCATAATTTGGTGAACATTTAAGTTCTCAAAACATGAACAATTTGTTTTATTGAGTAAAATTTTAATTGAAAGTATGACCAATAAGCATTAAAAACATAAAGAATCCTGTTATCAAACCTTTCATTTAATTAATTTTTTAATTGATTAATGATCGGTCATTTTTGGTGCATTTAAAACTTTAGTACTGCTTGAGAAGGAACTGATGTCTACAAATATAGCTGGTGGTTGAATCATTACCTTAAAAATAAATTTTCGTAATTTGCAAGATGAAACTGAGGCAGAACACTCCCAGTCAAAGTGAACACCAGCCCGTTTGTATTATTTTACTTGGAGGACATAAAGGCAATTTTACATGCCACAACTGTCATTAGTGAACTAGACTATCTTAGATTATCTCAGATTCAGAAGTGGAAATCGTCTAGCTATTTGTAAGGTACATTAGTTCACTAAGCTGCCTCAACTATTCATAAAATATTAATTTTAATTTATTCATGAATCTCAATACATCATGGAGAAATTTGGAATAAGGCTACAAAATCTAAGATAATTAATTTATTGTAACAGAACTGAGAACTAATTATTATTAACACAGGAATCACTTATATATAAAAATGCAAAGTGTCAGAGAAGCTTTGCAACATTATAAAAAAGGAAATGGCGCAACAAAGATTTGCAAAATCTGTCAAAAATGGAAATGAAGTAACAGATACATGCCTATAAATAATAATAAACATAAATAAACTGAAGGAATTTTTTCCCCGAAAATGTAGAAACTAGGACTTATATGTTCCCTAACGTAGCGTTCTAATGTTAAGCAAAGGAGACTTTTAGTTTTAAGATTTTCATTATTAAGGATGTTTTTCAATCTTTCTATTAGATATCAAAGGCAACTTTTGAATGAGCAATGTTATATTTTTATATAATAATAATGATTTATATACATGCCTTATACATTATAATATGAAAACTAATTGCAATATGAAATTCTAATATGAAATCATTCATTTATTATGTTTAAAGCAACCAGAAAGTTTTTCTACAAGAGAAAGATAATAGTACAAAACATTTTTCAGTCAATAGTCTTACTGCTGAAAATAATTGTAATAGGAAGTAGAATGGAATGAGCTGAAATAGATTCTATTTTTCCATTTTTCCAAGTATTATATTTCGTCTTTTAGTGATGGTGAATTGATTTATATTCATTGCTTTTGTGCTAGACAACTGACGATAATTTATCATTTTTTATATAAGCTTGAATCTTGTATATACCTTCCATATAGATTATTCTTAAATAATGTCATCAACAGTAAAATAAACTATTCCATTTTTTCATTCATAAAATACACTATTTATTATAAATTAATCAAAAATCATAAAATTGACGATAACGAAATAAGTTATGAATGAAATTTAATAAAATTGATACACATAATACAATACAAAGGAAGACACAAAAAATATAAAAAGAAATCACCAGACAAACATAGTGTTATAAAAATTAGCATATCTATATAAAGAACAAAAGGGAGGTGTAAGTTCAGTATATGAAAATTACATTTAATTACATTTAACATAGGGTATGATTTCCTAGAGAAGCAATACAGCACATGCAGCGATGTGAGATGCTCTCAATTATGAGGTCTATTAATATTGTAGGAAGTGCGAGCCATGCTCTTGCAATGCTGTTGAAAGGGTGGTAGGGTCCTAGGAGAGGGATTGAGAGAAACTACACATACATCCGTGAGTGTCCGTATTGGTAATGCTCTATTGGATTAAAGTCCTGAAATAGAGCAGACCCAACATGCGCTCAACTGCTCTCTATTCAAGATCAGCATCCGCAATGCGAGCCATGTGTGGTCTCGAATTATCATCCTGCAAGACGAAAGCTTCAGCTATTGTCCCGAAATAAGCATCCATGATGCCATCTCTATAGGTGTGAGCATAGACATTTCCACGGAAGAAGACATGGAGGTCTGTGCATCCATTCAAAGAGATAACAATCCAAATACAGACCCTGGCTGATCCGTATGAATCTCTTGCATGGACGTTTAAGGGATGAAAATGGGTTCCATGTTCTCTCCAAAACAAAATGTGTCTACTATCAGTTTCGTTTGTGTTATAACACTTTATCTTTTAACATTGTCATTTTTAAGTGATATATGAATTTAATTATTGTAACAACAGTAAATTTAAATTATATGTTGTAAGTTTTTCTACTAGTTTATAAGGAAATGGCAGAATGACTGCAAATGAATGATTTACCATTTAAAAAACAAATAGAATTAAAAACAGCAGAATAATCAGAAAAAATAGAAAGAGCATTATCGAATTAACTAAAGATGACAATTAAAGTGACATGGGTCTCTCATTGAAAGGGAAAGTAAAATGAGATATCAGAGTAAGTTCAAATCAGAACATTGCGTTCTGTAAAATGTCTTCACACACAGAAGAGAGGTTTAAACTAGAGGTGAGCAAAACCATTGATTTTCGGGATCAGATTGATAGCAATTTGAATGGAACCAGTTCTTCTTCACTACTTGTTAGTTCACTCCTTAGTGAAAAATCAACATATTCCTTGAAAACTAAATTTTATTTTAAGGAAGAACTAAATTACAAATAGATAAATAAAGATAGAAAAATCATTTGATATATAATCCGAGTTCTTATTAGATAAAACAAAAGAACATTCATAAATGTTAATACTTTTATTTTATATAATTGCTAGTTGCAATTATAATTAAAATTATATACGACCATTGATTTCTCAGAAGAAAGTTTATTCTTTTTTACATTCAAATTTGTTCCACTTTTGAAAAAACGCTTTTAAATGGCACTGATATTGTCACTATGCACAATCTTTTTAAATTTAATTGATGTTTTTTTCTTACTCACAAAATTAGAGGATTCCGTTTCTTTGCAAATAAGACTCTTGTAAATATTAGTACTATTAAATAATTGAATACAATTGGGTATCAGGTATTCCTTATAATTTGAAAGTTTCATGAAATATTTCTCCCAAACTATAGTATTAGAAGATGTAGGAATAGATAAAGGGATATCAGTTGAAACTATTAATATTTGTTGCGTATTTAAGGCTGATAGATATTTCGCTATACCATCACAACATTCTTTAAACTCCCCATCACTTAAAAACTACATTTTTTGAATCTGGTAACTAACACCTGCTTGAAACGTTCATTGGTAAAAATCTATCCAAACAGCTCTTTCAAATCTTTCAGCAATTAACTCTCTTTTTATTTTGTTTATATTATTATATGTCTTAATGAGGGTATTTCATCACTAATTTCATCATTAGGTAAGCCTTTTTCATAGTTAGTTCAAACAGAACAATGGTTTTAGACAGAGAAATGTATTTCTTACATCCAAAATTACCTAATCAAAAAATTTAAAATACCTATTGAATTTTGCCTAATGTTCATTCAGAATCTGTAAAATTAAAATTTTTAATTATTATTGCAAGAGATATTAAAATAAAAAGAAAGTACATACCGATTTCGCGTTGCCATTGTGAATGTGACACGTATGAAGTTAAAATAAGTATGTAAATTTGTGTATGACGTTGTTAAGACAGCGTTCAGTTCTAGAGTAGGAATACCAGTCGTTATGAAAACAGGTCCAGCGTTCACATTCATCAAGAATAAATCGTACAGTAGCGAAGAGAAATGGGCGGGTCAAATAAGCTCGTTCTATGCCGATTGCTTTACGACATTATAGTGGGTTTCTTAGATGTTGCATCAGATTGCAAAATATATCGAGCTTTGGGAATACAGCTGTGAAGGATATCAGCACTATCAACCTAGGATACTCTCCCACGCAGTGCAAGACAACCTATCATTCATGCAAGATTATGTTTTTTATGTGGTGGATTAGTTGTCAAGCGTTATACAATGAGCTGCTACCAAAAGGCCAAACAGTGACAGTGAAACTGTATTTGCTGCAATTGGAACTTGTATTGCAATAGAAGGAGACAGCACTGTTTTATTGCCAGAGTGTACTCTTACTAGCAGATAATGAGAGGCTCGATGAGATGATAATGAGTGATTGGCCATTTAAGCATATTTTATTTATAAACTGAAAAAACATTTAGTAAAAATGCCATGATGAAGCGAAGAAGTTGAATAAGAATCAAAAAAATAATTGTTATTCAACATCTTCACTGATAAACGAAATCATGGATTATAACTTGTAATAATGAAATTTAATATAACATAATAAATGCTTAGTTTATATTAAATTTTGCTCTATTTTCTATTATACATTCATATCATTATATACTTCATTATATATATATATATATATATATATATATATATATATATATATAACGTTACATAATATATATGTTTAGCATTTTAATGTAATTTATTATATTCTTTAAATGAGTAGTATAGTTTTTATCCAGATAGATGAGTATAACATTTTTCCTTAAATCAAGCATACAATACTTATTTTAACGAAGTTTCGACACAATTTTTCATCTTTATTTCAAATTTCTAGTTATATGTGTTTTTTTATTCTCATATATAATATGAATGTATCAATATTTAGATTGAAATGTTATTATTCCAAATTATTTATTATGTATCTGCCTAAAGAACCATTTTATTTGCTATTTCATTATATTATATTTTCCAATTCTTTATTTTATCAATTATCTTTATTGTTACCTTTCAAGTACTATTTTAATATTCATACTTAATTTTATTATTGTTCTCAAACAATAGTTCCTAGACAAAGCGTAGGAAATTTATGCATAAATTATTGTTTTACTGTAATTACTACTTTATTATAAGTAATTATCTTTAAATTATAACTCATTTATGTACTTAAATTTTATTAAAACTTTGAAAATACTGATGCATATTTAAAATTGTTCACTAAAAATACCTTTAGCAAAATTCTTTAAGTAAAGATTTGTTCTTAGATTGTTTGAAAATTCAATTATAATTTAAAATTTATTTTTTGCACTAATTACTAACTTTTAAAAAATATTGTAAATTAAAACGTTGAAATATGAATTTTTGTAAGTAGTAAATATACCTGAGTTTTTTGGATACATGCTAAGCTCATTATTAAAAAATGAAAATTTTATATAAAAATACAGATTCTATTATTATTCACCTAAAACTAAAACGAATGCTTTACTTGAATTTCTGGAAAGGTATTCTAATGTTATGTATATCTAAATGTTTAGTTAAATAAAAAAAACTTTTTTTCTTTGTATTGAGAAGAATAATGTTATATAATGAAGTATATTTTGTTCGAAAAACATACATAATCAAAAATAAATGTATTTAATAAATTGTTTGCACAAAACAGCCGTTTAGAAAAACTCAGTATTTAAATTATTACCTTACTCCTTATTAACTCATAAAAGAATTA
>JAPDSC010016925.1:91544-102860 GCA_026290005.1 Latrodectus geometricus | reverse complement strand
TGTTAATAAAAAATTATTTATTTACTTAAAATAAATCTTATGTTACTTTTAAATTCAAAGAAGCATCATGCCAAACAAGTTTTCTTAATCACATATGACAAATAACTTATGGAAAAAATTATAAAATATTTAACTTTTTTTCAGCAAAATATTATTTCAGGATTTTCAAAATATTTATTTTTCATATTTTACATAAAGATCTGTTTCAAAATACTTAGATTTTATATATTATTTTTTTAACTTGTCACACAAAACCCCAAAGGCAAAGAGTTTACTTTGTATCTAGTTTTTCACATTTTAAAAATTTTATACTTTCATTTTGCTTTAAAACACATCACATTGAAATATAGAGTAAATACTTTTTCTCATGCGTCCAATATTTCTTTGTTAACTGTTTCTTTCATTTAAGCATTTTCCACTGTAGAGACTTTATTCTATAGTAAGAAAAAATCTTCAAAAATATATGGTAAAAAGAAAACTACCGGAAGAATTTCTATTCATTTTTTATTTTTCATATCTGTGAAAATAAATCTGTTCTTTAATAGTTTTTTTTAAAAATATTTTTTCTCATTTATCCCATTTTTCTAATGCTTGGAGAAATTTCATCGCCCATTTGGAATGCAGTTAGAAAACTTTATATAGAATTTTTATCATAAAATTCTACTAGAAAGTAATATAGCTCTAAATGGAAGTTTTTTGTTGAAATGATAAGCAGGAAATATTTTTTGCAAGCAACGTTTTTTTTATTTTCTTGTCACTACCAATTTATTTAATAGGTAGTCAATAGAATATGATACTAATTATAAGTTAAATCATTAAAAATTTTGTCATGAAATACTTTACGGATTAATTTAATTAGTATTCTTTTTTTCTACATGGAAAGAAATACAGAACATTTTATATTTGTATGAACTTATCTGGTATAAGCATTAACTTATATTATATATTGTTTCCAAAGTAAATATGAGGCAATGTAATCAAATAATTATAAGAAAATATAAAACAAGGGTTTTAATAATCTGTGATAATACTTTCTTACGAACTAAAATGTGATTTAACAATTCAGTAAAAGAATGGCCTCTTTGAAATAAGTTGAGTTCATGTATTAGAGATGTATAGTTAGTCTTTTGAATATAAATCAGGATTATTGTTATTTAAATGAAATTTATCAAAAGTATACAAAACGTTTTGGTACCTTTTTAATGAAAAACAATTATTAATATTAAAAGAAAATTATTGCCACTTACTCTGTCTCGTGGTCAGCTTGCTTGACTGTGAAAATGGTAGTCAGGGTTTGAATCCCGGTTCGGGCATGGATGTACTTTCTGTTTCTCTCTCTCTCTCTCTCTCTCCTGTCTTTGTCATTTCCTCGTAAGAATGGTTGCCTACCCTATAAACGGGTACCTATGGCATGTGTGTACTGAGGATGTCGGACTCCACACCCATTTACTGTTCTGTTGAAAGAGTGGAGCAGCGCACCCATACTGCCTGTCTTCCTGTCACTCGACAAAAAAAAAAATGAAAATTATTAATAATTTTGCAAAAAGCATTGCTACTGCTATTAATTTAATGCTTAAAACTTTAATGACTGAAGTATCTAATTTCAATATTTTTTCTTAATCACAATATATTGTTACAGGAAATAGTCCTTAAATGTATTTTGTAATTCTTGTTTATACAAAAAGATCATCAGATCCTATTTTTAATAGCGTGTCATTTCAACCTGATACATCAATAAAAATATGAAAAAAACAATATTTCATAGAATAAAATATTATATTTATCAATAGAAATAAAAAGTTTTATTTTTATTCTTACAACTTTGTATTTTTATTGATAACAGTATTTTATTCGAGTTTACTCATAGTATCTAAATTAACAGAAATAAAAATATTAAAATCTCCGATTCTCAGTAAAGTTTTTATATTCCAAATTAACAATATGTTAGTAACTTTTGAAATTTATATTTATGTTATTCTTTGAAAGTCTATATATAAATTTGATATTATTTATTATTTAGACAAACGTAATTATTAGTTTTGATTAAGTCATTAATAATATGTTTATATATTTTGCACAAAAATTAAAACTGTTACCAAATAAAAATGCTTGGAGGATTCATTTGATTAATATCATCAATGGAAATTATGAATGATGTACTTAAATAAATTTTAAAACTGATGCACACCAAAAGCATGCATAATTAAAAATTCACGTGGAAGCATTGAATGAATAATGCTTTGGAGCTTTTGTTGGAAATTGATAGTCTAGCTGTTTCCACAATTTGACAAAGCTAATATAGTAAATCTGAGCTATGTAATGGAAAAACAATCTGTTTAATTGATTTATACTGGTATCTGCTTATTCTGATTTTAACTGACCAGAGATGGTTGATTGACTGAATGTAGATCAAAAGAATGGATAAGTTTCCTCCTGATACTTTTAAGAGTTAATTTTACTATTTCAAGATTGGTTGTGTTAAGTCATCAATGGCAGCTTACTTCATTCATCTGAAATCCCTCATTACTTTGAAATCCGCGTATAGATAGTAACTAACAGCAGTAGTTAACCATAAATATTCATACCAGTAAAATATAAATTTCAGTGTTATCTTGTGATGTTATTGGTTCAGAAATCAAAGAACTTCCTGATGAGACTGTAGAAGTTCGTTTTGATTAACGTATAATATATAGACACTCAAGCTTTTACAAACTAGGGGTTAGTCCCTAACGTTGTTCCATACACGCATTATTTTCAATCCCAATTACGAATTAACATTTTGAAAATTCTCTTTTTCAGAAACTAATATTAAAATGCCATTCATTTGAATTAATTTATATGACTAATATACATCTAATCTTTATTTTTTATTTTATGGTTGAACAAATTGCTCAATGTTTTTATTGACAATCTTAAATACTTCGAATTGCGGGTAACAAATAGCACTGCAGACTGATAACAAAGATCACTGATTATTTTAAATGATTCACGTGCAGTTTTTCAATTTAATGCATCTCTCTTTTTATAAACACATGTTTTCAAAGTATAATAAATAGCTTCAAATGCAAATTAAGTTATGTGGTTTTGAGAAAATTGCTCCTGGCATGAAATCAGCTCATGCGATTAATATTCTAGAAGATAATCATCCTTAAATTTATGCTTAGAATTATGTTGCTAGAAAAACGATATCTTGGTGACTTTGACTTTTAGTTTTTCATTTATTTAATATTGTTTAATCTGAGATGTTCAGTGTTCTATATTTTAAATTACTCAGACGTTTCAATAAAATAAATTTTCCTTTATTAATTTTGAAAATTCTGAGTAATTTAAAGTTATTAACAGCAACAAAGCATCTGCACAATGTTACTTTTCATTTATTCAAGTTATAAGTGCTGTTTCTAGTTTTTCATACCAAACAAATGGAGAGGGTTATTATTTAATTTGACACTGTTTTAACTTTGCAATAACACTGATGCAAGCCTCAGTTCATTTTCAAAATTTTAATTTGAGTTGCGGAAAATAATTTAATTTATTTATAAAAAAATCAATATAAAAACAATTATGTCGTTGTCTGCTCACATATTGTATTTTAAGCAGTTTTTTATTTTCTGAAATTATATATCATTAAAGATTTTAAAGTATAAAATATAACTGTTGCATTTTTAGCTTACTTGCAAAATAAGTGAAAAGACTGCTCTTTAATGCCATAATTTAACTGAAAATGAAAGTAATGTTGAAAGCCTTTTTTCTGTCACATTCTTTGGGATTTTTATATCTATTTTCTCTTTTAGTATCCCACAAAAATTTTGCACAAAGAAATGCATTTATAATTTGATTTTTTTAAGAAAGAAATTTTTCTACTTGAGTAATTTACCGCTTTGAATAATTCATATCAGTTATGGAAGTCGATTTAAAGCATGAAAGAATATCCAAAAAATACGTGAAGCTATTTCTGAGAGATTTTTTATCCCTCTTCTTATAAAATGTATCATCTTTTCACGCTGTGATTCTTTTTGTCTGGAATTTTCTGACAGATTTAAGACTTGATCTATTGCAGGGAAAGAGAAGACTATTTGAATAAAAGCGACATTTAAGGCGCATTTTAATTTTTTATTATCGTTTCACGTAATTTTTGATATCTTCCGCAGTTACTGAAGCACATTATTTTATTTTTCCTCCACATAAGTAAGTTTACACATTTCACGTATATCTACTACACATAAAGTCACCAATATGCAGGTTTTTTATTAAATCTTGGGAATATTCATATGTTTCATAACTGAAAAAATAAGAATATATTAGCAACCAAATTGCATATATATGTAGAAAATCTCATATATTTTGATAGACAATGATAGTTACCATAAAAAATTTTCTGTTTTCTCATTCGAATATTTTTCTTTTATAAATTTTGTTTGATCTTGTTAACAATTTCGTTTTTCTTGTCTTTTTTTGTAAAAATCAAGTTTTTGCATTTACTTACATATATCGTTTATTTAGAAATGTTAGAATCTTGTGCATTTTTACAACACGTAGGACTTCAGCTACATGTCATTTTGCTAAAAGAAGTATTAAGAAATTTGAAGTATCAATGTCCTTAATTTTTTTAATGATAATTTCTTGAAAGAATGATTGGACAAATGACCCAAATCCTAAATTATCAAACCACTTGGATTAGTAATATGTAACAGAAAAAATTATTTAAATGTTTATGAATTAAAAGTCAGGATTTCAAACGAAATAGCCCTTGTGTATGCCTGTCAAGTAAAACATCTATATTCGTTATATACGCAGAAAATCTTTTATGCAATTGAAATTTAATTTATGTGTTACACTTATTCATGATATCCAGTAAAATTTGACTTATTATCTCATCATTTAACTTTAGATAATCTTTGAAAATTACTTTCAGAACTATTGAAAAAACCATAAACACGCCACAAAAATCAAAAATACTAAAATTTAAATATTAACTTAAGAGATAATATTTAAAAAAATTAAACAATGCAAATATACTCTTTACCTGCTGTATATGTGAGAAAAGATAAGAATTAAGTGAAAAAGTACTTTAATTTCTAATTTTTTTACCGTACCAATATTTTAGCATTTGGTTTGTATCTAATATTTTTGACATTTATTGTAATTTCTTTACTAATTCTACTCTAGATTAAGGAAGTTGTTTCAAACTGGAAACTTAAAGTATACAGATATAGAATAAGTAAACAACTAACTTAACAGAGGAAAGAAGAATATTTTGGGTGGTAAATAAAATTACAAATTTTTGCCTAGTTATTTTTATTGGCTATAGAGTAGATGCGTTTATGCATATTATTTGATAACGTATTACCTAATCCCATCTCAACTACTATTTTTCTCTATACAATTAATAATTACTCAGAATGTTTTGTAAATTTAGAATTTCTTTTACAATTTATTGTAAATCTAGAGTTATTCTGCATGACTGTAACGTAGAAAACAAAAAGATTATAGCTGATGCTCATTCTTTGAGTGACTGTACAGGGAAATCCTTGCTGTTGTTTTTTGTATCTTTGTTTTAGTTTTTATATTGTTTGTTTGTTTGTTTATTTTCTTTTTATTTAAGTAATTAAGAAAGGAGATTCGTACGAAACAGATCTAAATGGTATAATTTAGCAGTATTGTAGCTACATTATCGCGCGCGCGTTATACTTTTTTTATGACTTAGGTAACCGATTGAGAAACAGATGAACCCATTCAATAAGCATCATTGAGAAATTTGCCATTTTTTATAAGCAGAAGTCAGATTTCTGTAGACTATTTTTCAAACTATTAGAGATTCTTTTACTTTGAGTTAATATTATAGTTACAAATACATATTAATATAGCTTAGGAAAAGATAAAAGTATAAAACTGTATCACAATTAACCATGTTGGTTATTTATGTTTAGTTTATCTGCTTAAAATGTCATTCATATGTTTTTATATCAAGAAATTATATTATAATAACACTAACCACCTAAGAAATATTTAAAAATTTTACAAGCAAATATATTTCGCTTTATGAGAGTCCGGATTTTAAGCAAATTGTTTCTTAAAACATTTTTCTTTATATTCGTCACTGAAGTCATAATCAACACATGAAACTTAAATATATTAAACTAATTTTGGATACTTCAGATTATCTTGAGCGATAATAAGTAAATTTATTAAAAATATTTCAATTCTATTAAAATAATACCTGGAATTATTATAAAATATTGAAATATTTGGCTATATTTTAAAGCATATAGAAATTAAAATCAATGAAGTAAAAATATTCTGAGCAATTATCAAAGTTTAATTTAATATTAAGTAAATCAAATATCATATTTTTGAATTATATGTATGGTTTTTTATAATTCAAAATAAAAAGTAATAAAATAACTAAAATTATCTAATATTATAAAAATATGTAATCTAGGAATTCAGGTAAGTTGTAAATAATTTATAAGCAATAATTTACTAAATATTTTTATTATTTAATCCAAAATATAAATTTGCAATTTATAAAAATATATCTGCACAGAATTATAAACTACATTGCCAAATACCATTTTCCTCAATATAGGATTGCTTAAATGAAAAACACATTTTTATAAAGCATATTTAAATTAGTCTAAGTAAATGTTTTTCTCTTTATTATTAACATATTAAATTTAGTTAAAAAATTGAGACAAAATAAGTTTTATTCATAGTTGTTTTCTTCTGCTTACCCTTAAGAAAAAATGAATTGAATTAGTGCAAAAGAATATATAATACTATCCTTACAGAATTTAAAAATTTAAATAATATCATAAAATTGATATAATATAACTTCTCATTGTTGAAAATTGTAATCATTTTATAGAAAAATAAATAACAAATTTTAAAATTAATTTGATATTCATTTGAATATAATATTTTTCTTTTATGTAATTCTAAAATATTATTAAATCATCCTAGAGAACTTTTCTATAAAAATTAAAACATACCAGAAAAAGTAATTACATATCTTATTTTATCTGTTACTTTTTATGTAGCTATTGTAATAAACTTAATAAATTATCATTGCAAAACGAATATCATAACATATTGATGTGGAATATTGTTGATAAATTAAATTTTTTGCTTGTATTGGAGGGACGTAAGTCTCTCCTGAGCTACCAACAATTAAATCACAATTATTTGTCACTTGGTCAAGATAAACATACTTAATTCTCAATTGTATAATTCATCATGTAGTAATTAATTATCTTCTATAAAAATAACTTCTGCTAAAATCCTTCTAAAATTTGCATATTAAAAGCATATGAGCCAAAAAATAAAAATTTCTAAAATCTTTGATGGTTCAAAAATTTGGATTCCCAACGCTTTTTTAGAATAAATTGTAATTTATTTTCTTTCTCTTTTGATTGAAGAAAAAAGTCTAATTATCAAACACTTTATTTGACGAAGATTATTTCCTGAATAACACGAGATGATAATTTTTTGTTATTATTTAAATACTGCTCAGTATGATTTGGTCTTGTGATATAATTGTTTTCCTTTCTTTTTATTGCAATATAAAACATTTTACATATTTTCCTATATGAAATTTCGTCTTAATTGTTTTGAACATGTAAATTACAGAACAAAACTGTTCTTCAGGCAACAAAAGGCTTAAATATTTTAAAAATAATCTGATAAGTCAAATCATCTAAATAATTAGCATTGTTTGTTTCTATTTAGGTTTCAATAGATGACAATGTATCGCTACAGTGTTAAATTTAATTTATTTGTTAAATCATTTAAAGGGAACCATTAACTATTAAAAGTAAAAATTTTAAAAAGTATGGATATCAAAGTATAAATAATAAATAACAATATTATATATTTATAATAATGTAACTCACTTGTATCGAAATTGTGAAAATTTTATGTTGTATTAAAAATAAGCACATAATTAAAAAAATAACTGATTTAAGATTTGAATTGACGTAGTTTAGCAATATAAAAATTTCATCATGAACATTTAATTATATAACTTAACTTCTTTGGTTTGTCCATTATCATGTATAAAATTGAATAATAATAATAATATTCGAAAGAAATATAAAAACATTTGTTTTGTTATCTTGGAAATGATAAATATTCTTTTTGTGTTAAGAAAAACAGAAACTGGCGACAAATTCTAAGACGCCATTGGAAGTCTGCTTTACATTTGCAGTTATGGAAAAAGGGATAACAAGTGAGTAATCCTATTTCTCACATATATATGCCTTAAAATACTTTCATATCAGTAAATTTTTTAAATAGAAAATATTGCAGGAATAAAAACATGAAAAGTATAGAATATCAGACATTTTGATTTTGAGATTTAATAAAGGAGAAGCCAAACCATAATCGGCTTTCATTGTATTATACCACAGTTTATAACTAAAAGCCACAGAAAATGATTTTGCTACCTCTAACTACTTCTAACTTAGAATTTTGGTTTGTCAAGTTAAAGAAATAAAAAACTTAAAAATTTCAAAGAATTTAGAGCTTAGAACGTCAGAAATATTGATCGTTAAAATAGATCAGACAATTTTTTTCTTCATTAAAAAATGTGCTATTGCTAAGAGCAGCCAAAAAAGAAGCTGCAGGAAACAAATTTTAATGACAAAATTTCTTATCATCATTAGTTATAAATAACTGTTTTAGTATATACTTGTTTCAAATTCCTTTTAAGTTTTTACTTTTTAATTCAAATTAATAATTAAAAATATAAATTATAACATAAAATTCTCTTTAATCAACACACACACAACAACAAATATATACATTTTATTTTTGAAGTAACTAAAAAAAAGTAGTTTTATTTATGTTATTTATAATTTAAGGCAAGCTGTAATTTTAAAGTAGTCTTTACACAATGACATATCTATAATCTAATAGGTTTAAAATCAAGAGTATGAATAATTTTAATTTGTTGTTTAACACAAAATGTTTTCAGTGATAAAAAATCAGATACAATGTAAAATATTCCCATATCATTTATTCATTTAGAATGAAAATTACCATTAGTTGATTCCATTAACATTATATAGAATAATGAACATGATTACACTCTGGGAAATTCATAAATGAATGTAAATGTAATATAAAATCATCAAATATTATGGTGAAATATAAAATAATTTTATAATTGTTACTATAAATACATACTGGTTCATATCATTCAACATAATGTCTTTGTCTTAACATGTGTTGATACAGATTTAATCTTTCCTTCACTGTTAAGCAAGAGACTAAAAATATATCAATTCACAAGAAATCTTCAATCAGAATAATAAATTTTAAATATGAATTCGACATTTGTTTTGAAATTTCTTGTGTTTTTAGTTTTCAAAATTTGCTCGATGGAAGCCTTTTTTACAAAAAATATGAAATGCTGAACCTAAATTAATTAATGCTTTGTATGACAGCATTAAAGAAATATATGCATCAAGATGTATCAATTTGTTATACAAAAGCTAATACAATTTTTATATTTACATTTCACATATTTGAAAATTTTTTCTTGATATTAAAGAATGCATCGTAAAATTTAAGAAATGCTTCTAAGCAAGATGAGTTTTTAATGTGTTTTTTAGAATGTTTTAAACAAGTGGATTTTTTTAAAAGAGCAAATTGGGGATAAATTCGTTTTTATAAGCATTTTAAAAAATTGGCATTTAAAAGCAATAATTCTCAAAACTAAGGTAAAAATTATGAAATTAATACGAAAAAATTGATATATTGAGACACAGATATATGTCTGTTCTATTAATCAAAGTAGCAATATTCGAAACAATAAAGTTATAAAATGTGAAGCTCATCAAATGTATTTAGACAAATTTGCAAATCTTGTGTTTTTGAAGAAAATCTAAGATAGTAAATTTATTATAGTTGCTTATTTGCATCTTAATTATCTAGTTTGGTTTTAATGTCTCACTGCTGTGACTCTACACATATGAGGAATAATTTTGCTGAGGGGAATCGAATATAATAAAATAAAGAATGGGGAATCGGAAGCACAGTTTTTATAAACAGCCTAAGTCGAGTTAGAAATCAGGCCGATGACATTTTGAATTTAAAGTGTGAATGGGAATTAATCGAAGATTAGCTCCATTTAACTCAATCAATAAGTGGAACAAAAATATAATAGATGTAAGTTTAATTCAGTCAAAGTTGGGTAAAATTTAAATAGGAATATTTCTGAGTTGGACATTCCTCTTAATTTCAAATGAATGATTTGTCATTAGAGGGTTTTAGACAATAGTTGTGAAACTTTGAATTTGGAATACTAAGGACATTGAAAAAAGTCAAGTTATTTGATACCAGTTTCATTTAGATAGTTTCTTATTTCCACCACTGGTTTGCTGATTTTTATATGATAGGGAACTTAAGCATCCTTACCAGTAGCATTCTCTATCTATCCACTGAACTTATGTGCAAATGAAGGGTTGTATCTATATGGATTAATCAACTTTTGATCTCCCAAGAGTTATTTCATTTGAAATGGAAATGGAACATGGTAACACTTTTCAAAATTGGCCCTAATTATAGATAAAAAAAAACAGAGAATAAGATATTCTATTCTTGATGCCTAGCATTCAATTCAAAATCTAGTGTGGATTCTACAAAGTTTCGGAATCCATTTTAACGATGCTATGTCCAGTCCCATGATGATAATCCTTAGATAGCAAAAGAATACCACTTTGGATGATTCTTAAAAAATCAGAAATAAAATTACATGTCAATTAAATTCAAATGTTTTTCTGAAAATAGAGTTTAGATAATATTTTTAAAAAACCTTGTAGTTTTGTAAGACCTTTTAGAATAGACGTCCACTCGTACTGAAAGTTCTGTTTTAGACCATCAACTGATGAGCTTTCATCCGTAATGTTCTCCTTCTCATCTTCGGTTCAAAGGTTCATGGTTTTAAGCTCTATCCTGAGCATAAATATTTGTAGTGGTTCGGAACCCACTTTAATCTGTGGATACCGAGTGTCTGCAAAAAATGACCGCTGGGTGACAAAACCAGACCTACAAATGTCATAACTGCTTTTTTAAAAGAAATAATTATTTCCTTTCAGACTAATCTAACTGATAGCATCATCATGCATTAAAGATTCATCATTCGTTTTGTAAAAATTCACAAAATATTCGTAAATATTAGTGGGTCCTTACATTAGAAAGTTTGAAAGTCTCTGCATTATTATTTTTAAGCAAAATTTCTTCCTACTATAAGAGTGAAGTTTTTTCTTTTATATACATTAAGTGAATCTAATGATGTTAAAAAGTGATACTTTCATA
>JAPDSC010016925.1:50295-75868 GCA_026290005.1 Latrodectus geometricus | reverse complement strand
AAAATAAATTTAAAGAAAAATTAAAAATTAAACAATTTTATTTTTTTGTACAATATATATAGGCTTTCACCTTTTTCTTATTTTCAATAGAAATTTTTCAGACAACAAATTTTACATATGTCGTAAATTGTTTTGCCATTTAATTGGATTTTTAAGAATGGATAAACCGGATAGAACCTAGTATATACAAGTTAATCTACAAGAAACGTTTTCATTCTATGTTTTATATCTTTGAAAAGTCAATAAAAGACTTTAACAATGCATTTTTCAGAATTTTACATCTTAAAGTACGCGGAAATAATATGGTTTGAATACTAAATTGACTTGACTTCTCAAAGCATGTATAGAGTATTTTATGATACATTTTTTGTATGTTGAAATATTTTGTGCAAGAAAAGTTTCTTTCGTAGTGCTATCAGTATTAGCTCAATTACCCATAAAAATTTTAAAATATTTTTGTGCCTTTTTTCATGCAGTTGCACTCCCGAATTTATTATTTATTTTTCAATTTATTGAAGTTTTAAAATTTTCTTTCGACGTTATTCTTGCTCATTTCTTATAAATTGTTAAAGATGATCCTGCATTGTCCTTAAACGAATACAATTTATTATAAATACACAACACAACATACAAAAAAAATTTTTTTTGCTAATTTCTAAACATGAGGACACTTTATAGAGTTTGAAATAAATCTAAACTTGCATTCTATTTTTGGCATTGTCAAAGTGAAAAAATACTAATTCTTTTTTTCATGCCTTTTATTAATACATTTTTGACAATGAAAATATTTTCAAGCTTCCTAAAGCACACATTTATTACTTATATTATTAAGATACATAAATAATTAAAGTTCAAAGTTATTTTTTCTCAATTATGGAAAACAAAATGCTAGTTGATACCCGCAAACGCAATGCATTGTATTTATTGAGATTGAATACTTTTAAGTATTTATGTTCGTAGTCTTCATCATAGACAAATTTCCGCGTAGTTTATTCCGGTTTTTGTTTTTCCCCGTGTTTATTCTCATGAGTTGTTTTATTTTCAAGTTAAAATTAAACAATTAGTACAAATTAGTAGCATTTAAGGTAACTGATTCTTTTCAATAAAAAACCTAGCTTTTCATAAAATTAAATCATTCACATCATTACAAGTGTAAATGAATTTCATACATATTTGTGAATTAGCAATATATACATACATATATATATATATATAGATAGATAGATAGATAGATATAGATATTATATTAATATACATTATTTCCATATAATTATAAGAACTGATATAATTATATTTCAGCATCTGAAATCCCTTGAAATTTCATGTTTCATTTTATTAAATCAAATTTTATATAAAAACCAATACATCTTAAAATTAATAAGGAAAAAAGTGAAAGATTGCTTTCTCTGTAAGAAGTAATTCATGGGCATTGTATATAATATTAAAACAATGAAGTCCTCTATGATCATTTGATTCATTTATAGAATGGAATAAAACATTTGTAGAAAACCATGGAATGGGTTATGGCAAATACACAATCTAGAAAAGCCTGAAGATATTTATCTTATTGAAAATTTCAATCTAACTTTTCAAAGAACATAGATTCATTTCCGCTTAAAAGATAAAAAAGATCTTCCTTTTAAAAGGAAATATTAAACTTTATATTGTTGATAGAAACATTTTATCGTATGCGCAGAATTAAGACAATTCTGTTTATTAAGACGAATGTTATGAAATGTTTATTTCTGACATTGTTTTACATTGCTCATTTGGAAAAATAATTATACTTTCAAAACATTAATGAAAGCCATTTAAATGTTAATGATCTTGACCTAATTCATGTGACTATTTTGTTTTTAGTTTCAATCTCAGTAGTATTAGTAATATACTAAATACATTTAAGAATCGGTTTTAATACATTTGTTTACTATAAAATAATAAATAAATTGAGGAAAAGAAACTGTGGCTTATAAATAATTATTTGATGAATAATATTTATTGATGTACAATAAATCCAATTTTTTAAACTATTTTTTATGTATTTTATATTAAAGAGGCAAATATAAATAGTTTTGCATCATAAGTCGGAGCTTTTATATAAGCAAAATGCTAAAAACTGGCTTTGATAATTTAATTTAAGGAATTAGTTTGCTAATTTATATGTCTTAATTCACATAAATATCCCAATATATATATCATATAAGTGCATTTTAGTATATTACCTATGTACTGAAATTAGTACTGCATTAAAGCTTACATGTTTATTTTATTTATATAGATGTTTAATTAAAATAGTTTAATAATTTATATTTTCAACTAATTTAGAATTATTAGTGTAAAATATGTTTAAAGTAATTATTTATTTTTATAAAATAATTAACTTAAATATTTGTTGTTACGTATTTTACATTAATTAGATTGAAAGTTACATTTGTATGAAAAGTAATACAATTTTTAAATTGAAATTTTGATAAATTTTCTCTCATGTCTTTATAATTTGTTTTTTGCTGTAATAACTTCATATTAATGACATAAATTAGATAAATACTGCAAAATTGTTAACATTTATAATTAATTGTAAGTACCATTCATGAGTAAAAATTAAGTAAAACATTTAAATTTTGTATCAAGGAATTAATAATGCCCAATGAAATATTATTGATGCGTGTAACGACAAATGAAAAAAATGCTCTTAAAATATATTAAATTAATACTAAAACAATAGTAGGGGAATAATTAGAAAAAATATAAATTTTGATTAAAGTTTAAATAACATTTTAAGTATTGAAGTAAAATTCTGTTAAAAAGAAAACATTACGGCAATATGTAGAGAAGTTATTTCGATATAAAATAGATTTACCTGAATTTTTTATTTGAGATAAAATTTGTATAAAAATGAAATTGAACGATACATAAAATAATGCTTCATCTTTTACTCTATCATTTTTTGTAAGATATGGTGCATTTTTCCATATAAGTAATTAAACTTATACATTTTTGGTATTTTTTTATTAAAAGAAAGAATTGTTATGAATTTTTTACTCATTATGTTTTACATTTGTAAGGAAAGCAAATGTTTCTTTTGATTATTAAAGAATTCTTTAATATAAAAAAATTATTTTAAACAATTATAAGGATTACAAAGGGAAAATCATAAAAATTATTTGCAGTAATTCAATAATTCTGCAAACCTTTAAAATGTTCTAATTATATATTCTCTTATTGCTCTTCCGTCATAAAGTTTCGTCCACTCAGTTTTGCCCTTAAGGTTGAAAATGTTGTACTTTTTCAATAATACTTTTTGTTTTGGAAAAGTATTGACATTCTTGAAGCATTTTTATCCACTTTCAAGTACACACTAACCTTGTATTTTATTTTAATATTAATAATAATTTTAAATTATTTAATCATAACTTTTTATTTGAATTTTGCAGTCATATTCTTTTGAGAAAACAATTTGGGATTTATTGATTATCATTATATTTAATAAGATTAAATTTCTTTTTTATATCATTAATCGTAAAATAACAAATGCTTTACAGCATCAAATAATAAAAATGAATAGTTTTTAATATGAAGCATGGAAAACTCTGGATTTATATTTTGAACACTAAAGTTTTAAATATGCCAATAGTTAAAATAAGGGAGTCACATAATATGCTCATATAAAGTAAATAATTGTTGCTAATCAATTCAAAATAAGGTATGCAATTAATCAAAAATACTAGAGATCAACCTTTTAAAATAGAATACAAAACTAAATTGAATTTATCAACAAAATATAATTTACACTTAACACTTTGATGAATTTCTACGAATACCGTAAAGAATTTCATACAAATTAATGTATTTTCTTGAAATATATATAAATTGTAAAATCATTTGACTATTTTGTTAAATAACTTATTTAAGCAAAAGGTGAATCAATAACTTAATACTTTAATTTCAAAATTAGATCATTACTTTAATTTCCTAATTATAATAGTATGTTAGTATATGTATTCAAAACTTTGTGACTACTACTATCATTTGACATATAACTCACCATGTGATATGGAAGGTATGTAATTTTGACTGAAATTATCATGAAAAGTTTGAACCTTTATTTCTGGGAATAAGTTTGTGCCATGAAAACCTCTGGTGACATTCACAACTTTTATAGGTGGCAGATTGTAACGCGGAAAAAACTTGGAAAAAGTATCTACAGAATTGAGGAGTATTAAATGCTCATGCTCAGTCATTTTGTGTACCTATGATGACTGGAAAACTAGTAACAAATAACATTCTGTTGGACATCTTCATATTCTTAACAACACGGTAAGTTCGCGGTTGATCTGCTTGTTAAAATAATAATGGCGCCAATCAATGATAAATCTGCTGACAGAATGCAAATGCAAGTCTAAGTAAATGTGTTTCTGAGTACTCAGAGTTGGCTGAACTTGCTTACCGGAATTCTTATTTCTTGAAGAATAACATAGACCTTTATTGTTAATATTTTCTACGTTTTATATTCTTAATGATGTTTGAACATTGAATATAAGTACTAAAAAATAAAAAATAAATAAATATAATATTAATAAAATGTTTCTGACTCCATTGTTTTGTTTTATTTTTTTCAACATATTATGCAAAATAAATTGCGCATGTAAATACAAAATATATTATGTTTGACAAGTTATGCAACATACAAAACTTTATTTATATTTATAAATTATTTGAATTGATATAGACTGTTTTTCACGCAATGAAATAAATGTTTTTAATTACACTTATAAAGATTATATATAGAAAATTATATAAAATTATATATAAATTATATATATTATATATAGAAAATTAAAATGCTTCATTCTCTTTAGAAAGCATAAACATTTTTTTTTCAATTGAAAATTAAGAAGCATAGCCTGGCTGGCAATATTGGGTGCCCTGCTCCACTTTTCCAATTGAACCATAATTTGGTGTGGAGTTCGATTTCCTCAGTACAGACAAGCCATAGGTACCAATTTATAGGCTTCCATTCACACGAGGAAAGGACAAAGACAAGAGAGAGGGAAAGTGCATCCATGCCTGAACCGAGATTCGAAACCGGTACCTGCCTATCCGCAATCAGGCATGCTGACTATTATACAGTATGGGCTGAAAGCTTAACAATAGAAAATTTAAATAAACAAAATATATAAATTTTATTATGATAAACAATGATAGTCTTGTTAATATCATTAAAGGTTTAATTGGATAAATATACATAAAATCTAATCAATAATTATCGTATGAGTAAAATAATGTTTGAAAATATTACTCAATCATTAAATCAAAATCAAATTTTTCGAAGTATTTAAAATTAAATATCATACATCCAACACAAGCTGAAATAATAACAGAACTGTAATATTTTTAAAGTACTTAAAACATTATTATACTTTATCATTCTAAAATTTGAATCTGCTTAAAAACTATAAAGTATTTTAAAGATACGATTTATAATATTTGTTGTTAAGATTTTGGAATTCAAACAATCATTTTTGAATATGAAATACATTATTTTAACATTTATTTGATCCGAAATATTTTAATACTTCATAGTCAGATAATTTAAAAATAACAGATAAAATAAACATAAAAACTAATAACATTAAAAATAACATACGTAATAACCGTGGTAACTTGGTTGCGAATGACGTTGTTCTCGATAACAGAAAGCTGCAATATCTGTACCTGAACCAAACATCATTTGTGTTCATTTCTTGTTGCTAGGGCTTGTTAAATGGATCATGGTTCTAATATTTTACAATGGAAATGATACCATTTGGCTTGCAGACCATGTCTGGAGATTTCTAGCTTCGAAATTCTAAGGACCCACCCACTTTCAGGAATATGTTGCCAAACCTATTGATTAACCCATAATTTAAAATATCATCAATTTCAACCTCTAAATTGTCGTAATGTGAAATGTTTTAGGGCTAGTCATTTGGAAAAAACGAAAACAAATTTGTTCATAAACTTCAAATTTCAATGCTTCAAATAAATAAATAAAATTAATCAAACAGATTTATACAGATAATGTAAAATTAGGCTAATTATTTGGAATTATAATTAATCATCTTGGATATCATTTAAAACATATTTAGTGAAATGTTTAAGAACTATTCGGTAATATTTCTTGATGAATATTTGATAATATTTCATAAAATTTGTGTTGAATTTAAATGCAATATACTTTTAATACCAATTTAATTTATTATTCAAACTTTCTGTTAAGTATTTCACATAAAGATTAATATATCCTATTTAGTTTTTACATTGTAATTTATATTTTCTCAATTAATATGAATTTGAAATAATTATAGTTACTTATAGAAGTTTAGAATTAATCATTAAATTCTTTCTATTGAATATATTAAGAAAAAATGTACCATTATTTCTGTTATTAGAAATATTCCTATTATTCAACTTGATCACATGTTTAAATTTTCCTTTAAATGAAATAATGTATTATATTTTGACAAAAATTTTGTTATTTTTTTAAAGTAATAAAAAAATTACTAAATATTAAATAAATCTGAAACTATACAATATTCGAAAGAGAAATGATGTGAAGAAAATAAATTTCGCGAATGATTCTGACATTTTGCATTAAAACTTTTCTACGAATTCTTTGTCATTTCACATTTTCTAGATGAATTAGTTTTCATTTTAAAAAATATATCACAATATTTGTCTGACAAAACGTTGATAAATAAAGTTACATTATTTGTAGGTGCTGTTATAAATCGGTAAATATAATAATCATTAGCGTCTATACAATTTTATATCTGACTCTTAATTTTTAAATCAATGTTTGGAAAATTAGATTCTTTTTCCATTTCCCAAACATTCTATTTTCTCTCGAAGATGCAAGAGAAATCTTATTAGAACATTAGATATTAATATTGAAATCGAGTAGAAACTGAGAAGAAAATAAAAATATGCAGGAAAAAAAACTATAAAGAAAAAACATACAAAAAGCAAAATGTGAGATATTTATTGTAAAGATGTACTGTACAAAAAATAAATTACATTTTCAAGATATTTATAAGCGCATTTCCTGAGAAATCAGAACACGATATATAAGTTGAAATACTTATAATTTGAATATCAATGCATGATGTCTCTATCATGTAAATTTCGCGCCATCATCACGAATTACACTCTTTTGTCGCAATGTTAAATATTAATGTTAGATGTATTAGTTAAGAAAATAATTCTACAGAATACTAATATTCACTGCTCTAATCAGAATTTTTAAGTTTTGATATATTGACTTTATAGTTAGAATACATTATTAAAACAGTATCTCAAGAGGTTCTTTGCCATTTATTTAAAATTTTATATTATGTCTATAATATATATCAATGAAGAATAAGTTAACAGAAATAAACATGCAGAATTTCTGCAAATGATCTAAAAAATTAAAACTTCAATAATAATGTTATTTATAGCATGAAGTTATCTATGTAAAAGGAGAGGGTTTTGCATATTTAAAAGTTAAATATATTTAAAATATAATAAACTTACTTTCAATTAAATCTTAAACTATTTTGAATATTAAGGAATTTTATAATATAAACTAAACATGCATTTCTATGCTTCGAAAATAATAATGGTTGTGACACTAAAATATTTTTTTAATAAAAACTACCTATATCAATCCCTTTCCTGAAATCCATAAATTTTATTTTGATTGCGTAAAATGTAACTCTATAAATAAAACTTCACACTAGTGATAAGGATTATGAAATAAGTATTTAGAAAATGAATATCATTAAGTGAAAATGTATTTTGGTAGGTATAGGAAAGTTATTATTATTTTAATAAAATATGTGGGACTTTTTGGAAATAAATCTATGGATAAAATTGACCAGGGAAAATTAGAAAATAATAATGTTAATCCGCTAATCAATAAACTGCAAAAACTGATTGTTTTCTGGATTCTTACAAATCATTTGAAAAGAGTGTTAGATATCAAAATAATGATAGATAAAAAAATGAATTCCCATCTGTCATGTGTGATTCTGTTCACGTAGAAAATAAATGGATATGTTAAAAGGAAAACATAAAAACAACAATAACAAAAAATATTTGCTTAAAAATATCTGCGATAAAAAATCTTGCGACTTCGAGAGGAATTTACTAAACGCATTAAGGAACTGATATATTTTAAAAAAATATCTCTGTTTATTTTTTTCCTAACTTTTTTTTGTATTTTTCCTGCTTGAGGAATAATATGAACTTATGTAAATTTAGTTGTATTTCAATTCGTTATTATAAATTTTTAGACTAAATTTTGAATTTATTTAAATTTAAATTTAAAACCACAAATGAAAAATCAAATTAAATCTAAAAACGGGAAACTATGATCTGTTTCCAGTTAAAATTGGAACAGATCATACTTTGATCTAACGGGAAACTATGATCTGATTCCTGTTTTTTCTTCATTGAATAAATATTGAATAAATTCAAAATAACTTGTTTATGCTCTATATTTTGAAATTGCTAAAATATCAAACTAACCCTCTTCATAAATTTAAGAAATCATTTTATATTAGTGGAGAATTTTCTTATACTCTTTATTTAAGCAGATAATATAAACAATGAATTAATGTTTATGAAAGTTTTAATTCAAGAATATTCATTAATGTAATGCCATTTACTGTTAAACCTCTCTTTATTTAAATGTTGTTATTTTTTTCATCTTTACCTTATTACCTATACCCCTTTATTGTACTTTATCTCTTTTTCATTCTTGAAACTGTGAACAATACTTCCAAATTTTAAAGTTTTGAAATTCAGAATATTGAAAATCAAATTCATTGTTTATTTTGAATTAAAATTTCAATAAACAGTTTTAAACTGAGTGTGCTATTATTTATGTGCCCAATATTTTTGTCACAAGAGAATATTTGACTAACTTTATAAAAAAAAAAATCAGATTTTATTGCTTAACAACGTTTCTGTTTGAAATTATGTATAAGTTTATTTTGTGATAATTTTTCTAACAAACAAAATCAGAGGAATTAGTTTTAAAGTCAAATTTTGTTGTAAAACCATCCCTTAGTAATTAAAGAAAGTTTTGTTTAAAATATGAATTGATGCTCATAACATTACTAACAAAGATCTAAATCATCGCAGTAACTTGAGGTTTATTTTTATCTGTCTATTTAATCTATTTAAATTTGTCAATTGTAATTCAACTTATTATTAATAATTGTCTTTTCTTCTGACCTACAACTAAATGTCTGTCTTACCTTCTGACATATATAAAAATTTAACATATTCTGGTATATTAGCTATTATAATTAATTTCAACAAATAAATAAATGATCTCATCAACATAATGTTAAATCTTTAAGTCTTTAATTTAATTTAACTTTAAGTCTTAAAGTCTTTAAATTTAGTACTTGAATTGGTCATTTTTACTCGGAAAATAAATCTAAAATTGAACTGCTTCTTTATCTAATGTAACTTAAATTTTAGTATAATAGCATTAAAATATGATGTATCTACCAATTAAAATATGCAATAAATATTCACCACTTACTGTCCTTCCTAAAATACAAAGTGAGTAATTTATGAGCATTTGAACTTTTACGAGATTGTTTCAAATATTTTATCTCTTTTTCAAGTAAAATACAATCAAGTTTTTGTCACACAAACATAATATCTATTTAATTAAAGAAAGATTTATTTGCAGAATAGTCACTTGACATATACTGGTATCATATTTCAATTTAAGTTCTTAAAAATATACATAAATTCATATTTTCACTTATCAATTATTTTTATTACTGGAATTTTTACATTGTCTTTATCTTACATAAATTCGAAAGAAAGTTTACAGATAACACGTTAATGTGTTTGGTTTTTAAGGAAATTTATATCATTAAAATTATTATTTTAAATGCTTTCAGATATAAAAAGTCAATATTTAATTTAATTATTTTTTGAATTTATTCATGATTGCAATTACAGCATCTAAAATGAAATAAAAAATTTGATGGAATAAATTTATCTATATATTTTATGATAAAAAAAAATCTAGTTCAATAAAATGTCACGTTCAGGAACTTTCTGCTCAGCGTACCCTGAATTGTTTGCGACTTTCCAAAGAGGACATGTATTTCTCCCCCTTCTTGTCCTTGACTTCCTTAAGGTCAGTGGTCTGATGAATCTTGTCTGATTTCGTCAGACAGCAGGAGGAGAAGCCGCAACGATGATAAAAAGACCTATAAGTAATTCACTTATAAGCATTCTATTAGTAATTCATTTATATATATTAAAAGACATTTAATAATGCTTAATTACATTTAATAATGATAGATATAATGAATACTTATATTCAATGACTATACAATGAAGTATAATGTAATGTTCATGCTATGCATGTGTAAATTAAGACAACATTGCAAGATTTCCAGTGAAGCCATATCTGATTGTCTTATCTTTGGATCGTCACCATTTATGAGCGTAAAATACTATTTACAGGTGTAGGAACTTTTCAATAAACTACAAGACAAATTCGTTTACATCATCTTTACATTAAAGTATAGAAATTACCTCGTCTTTGCTAGCAAACCAAAAATGAAACACAAGAATATCAGAAAAAAACAAAAAACGAGCATTTGTTTTTGTCTAAATTTCGACACTGAGAAAAATAGTAAATCAGACTTGTGGAAAAAAAGACTGTTAAAGTCCGAATTTCATAAACATTTCTATGGTCCTATTTCTGTGGGAATTACACGAATGGTACATTTTTGACAATAAATTCCATTTGTATGTTTTTCTACTCAGGAGGGTATTTTTCAAAGTAACAAAGCTTCTTAATTTCACAGTTAAATGTATATAAAAATAGTTTGAAGAGCATGAAAATCGTAGAAAACATTCACTGTGAAAATTTTAGAATTACATTTTAAGCATTATTAAACATATAGGAGTATATTTTTAATCTAATTCGCTTGTTGGATTTTCACTAGTTACTCCTTTTTTGGATTTGAAACCTCTTGACACATAGTTTGACTTTAAGTTAAAACTACAGTTGTGTATGATATTTATTCATCAAACATACGCCTATATGATTTGTAATATAGATGAATGATGGTCTAACATTTATCAATAAAAAACTTATACACATAAAAAAATGCTTTGCATATTTCCTAACACTTTTAAACCATAGGTGGCTATTCTCTTTGCACAAGCTTTGCACATGAACTGGTGCACTGTTTTGCTTTTGGATTCACATCTAAAAAATATGTTGCATATTTTGCAACTTTTTAGGACACAAATTAGCATAAATGTTTCTTATTTTGCGTCAAAGATTTCAGTGTTTTACATATGTTCACGCAAGATACCACCTGAAACTATTCCATTGCTGTTCTACAATTTTGTAATTACTTGTTTGAAATATCTCATAAAAGTTTCAATAAATTACAGCTACTTTTCAAATTTTGTTTTATGTAAGTTGCAATTACTTTTTTTAATAAACGGAAGTATGTACAAACATAACATGAGAAAATGTAAAGAAGATATGTTTGAAAGTCACTCATATTTTTATATTTTATTCAAAAATCTATAGATATATTTATTCAGAAATCTATAGATATAAATCAAAACTAACTTCAGAACAAATTGCCTTATACCAAAATAATATTAAAAACCTCTCTTGCAATATTTTTATTAGAAAAATAAGCAGCTGAAAACAAATTCTTAAAAATAGTTATCTGTGGTAAAGCAAAATTGGAAAGAAAATTATTAATAAAATTGTATCTGAATTGGCAGTTCAGTTAATTGAAACTAATATTAAAATTTTATTTTTAATAGAAATAGATGAGCTGAAAATATTTCGTAAAGAACTTTCTGTATGAAACTTAACATAAATATTATGGTTATTAAATACTTCTCATTTCATAACAAAATCAGTTTAATGTGAAAAAATTACCGTAGTAATTCGCATATTAATTACTATTTTATATGAAAACATCCTCAAAAACTTAGTTTTATACGTATGAATTAAAATTCATATTTGCTAAAATTTAATGCCATATATTTACACTTAATTTACTAAAATATTGATAAGAATTAAAATAATTTTTGTTTAGATCAAACATTTAAATGATAGAAAAAATAAAAAAACCTTTAGTAATTTAGATATATTGAATGCGAAATAAATTGAATTATTGATTTCAAAATAACAGTATAACAATATTTTGTTTAAAAATGAAAGGAATTTTTACTATTTTATAAATAATATATCACATTTATGAAGAATCATATTATAAATTATAAAATATCGTTTTATAAATAATATTTTTAATACATATGAAACTTAGAAACAACTAAATAAATTGTGTTTTTATTTATAAACAAGGCAAATCCTTCCTAAAGTTATCGACTGGAAAACATTTTACTCAGATTCTTTCTAAACTGTTTTATATATTATCAATTCTCTTACGCCCAATATATTTCAAAAAGTAAATAATGCAAGCAGCAAATGTACTGTGACAAATTTAAAAAAAGATAGTTATTTGACTAGTAAACGACTAACAATAATTGAATAGTAAAGATCATTGTTATTCAAAATATGTACCCGATTTCTTGCAAATAAGGTCAGATGATTGACTCAAGCTAGAAATTTCCAAAACATTTAATCTTAATGCGCGACTCAAAAGCCTGAAGTAAAACTAATGCATAGATAACAGATATTATTAAAAATAATCGTGCAATCCTTAACATTAAAAAATTATATTGGGTTTTCAAATTTAAAGGTAAAATGGCATATTGCGATTCAGTGGCATTACATGAAATATTAAAAATTGGTTTCTTTTCAAAAGATGCACATTTTCTTCTTATTTTTAAAATCTTAATTGTCATAGACAATAATAAAATAATATATATTTAGATTTGTGCGTTTTAGACAATATATTTCAAGTAATTTACATTTAGGTTTTTCCCATTTATCTGAATTATATGCCCGATTGCATCTTTAAGCAAAAAGAAGAAAAATACACTGGAGAGAAATCGCCAATGTTATATATTTGCTACGATATTAATAAATTATAAATCAGAAAATTTTATACTTTCTAAGGAAATAATTTAGTGATTTTATACTGCAATTAAATAATCAAAATTTTATTCCTTTTAATTAAATTTTTCCTATATACTCTCACCTACTTTTGAAACATACTTAGAATTACAATTCACACTTTCATTCACATTAATACGATATAATTTCACATATGAAACTATTACTTAAAATAATTATCTAAGGATTCGAATATTTATGCTGAAAATAAATTTGCGTAAAATAACAAAGGAAATTATATTTATGATTTTTTCTTATGATAATCATTAATCAAAAGAAATTCAAAAATTTTATCAACCATGAAAGGAAAAGACTTTTCCAGTTGAAGTACAATAAATCTAATATTTTAAATAATTTAGACGTCAGAATATTTGACAACAAAAATAGAAGTAATGAATTCCAGGAACAATAGTGAAATTTGAATATAAATTGTGAATCACATTATTTATAAAATTTATTATTTAAGATCTGGAATGTGATATTTAATTAATTAATTAATACATTTTTTTTAAATTCTTTTTACTTATATCTACATTTTGTTATCCAAGTAGAAAATAAAATGTAAAATGTAATGATCTATATTTTATTACAAAGAAATCATTTATAGCAGAAAATAAATATTCATTTCCTAATCATGTAAGACATCATACATTAATATCAATTTAAAGATTTACATTAATCAAATTCTATCAATTTTGCCTGAGATTGATGAATATTTAAACAATGATAGTTATATAAATGATTGATGTCAATTGCTTTAGAGGATAATGTGACTAAAACAGCGTATTATGTTTTATACATTTTGCACAATTATTTCTGAATACATACATTTTTGCAGTATATGTATCCAGTCAGAATTAATCGTTTTTACTTTATATGAATTACAAGCATTATTGTAATTTACAACACAAATAAATATTAGCAGTGTAACACTCTTTCCAATAAAACTAATCTTTTTTCATATCTTATTGTCAAATGTCTTTTGAACTTCTGCTCTTGTAAATATTTATACAGAATACATAATAATTCATTGCTTGTATTGGGTAGAACACAGATTATTGTAAATGTAATAGTTTATACAATAACTATCTGATGAATTCAGGTTAAATTTCTCAAAGAAAATCAAAATGAGTAGTATGTATTATTGTTCATACAATTAATCGAAAGAAAAGATATTAGTTTATGAAAATGCTTCACAACTGAAACTTAACTCTTCCTTAAATTATATTTCCAATAGAAATAGTTTTAATTTAAACAGTTACTTTTTCTAATAATTATAATCTGAATCGATTTTATTTTTATCAGTAAGATTTACATAAGAGTTTATTTACTTTCAAAATATATATTCTAGAAACAGAAAGTAAGTTTAAATTTCCTCATATGATTACTTTGCCTGCAAAGAAAATTTTATGCATTATTCAAAAGATTTAAAATTTGTGCAATAATTTTTGTAAAATATTACCTTTAACTAAAAAGACTTGTAAAAATTTAATTATAAGATTGACGTCAAAATTATAAACTCAATTATGTTAAATATTAATGTTAAGATATGAATTTATGCCAATTTTAAAATTTACTTTTAATAAAAACTTTAAATTGATAATTTAAACATTTATAAAAAATCAATCCATAAAATTAATTTAAATAAATTTGCTCTAAATATTATATATTAAAGTTTGCAATGAAATATATGTATTTCATGACGATTATATCCACACATTTTTGTTAAAGAATGTGTGGATATAGTTTTTGTAAGGATTAAATTCTATTTAATATTTTTGAAAGTAAAAAGAAATATTATTATTTCTGAGTAATTGTTCAAATCAATAAGAATAATAAAAGCAGTTTAATATTTTAATTTGAAGATTTTTTTAATCTGAAAAACATATTTAAAAATTTGTACCATTTTTTGAATAATTTGAAAATATTATTCAATGCAGTATTAAATAAAGTTAAAGTGAGTAACACATTTTATGTAATGAATTTATGAAGTAAAAAAGTTATAGATTGTTTTTCAATTTTAAGAAAATAGAATTGGGAAAACTAAAAGAATATTCTACGAAATATAGTTTTTGCAGTTATCTTAAATCGTTCAATAGGTCTTAAATAAACATGAGTTTATGAATTTCTTTTCTAAGATTAAAATATATACTGCAAGAATTCATAAGTTTTGTAACAATAATACCAAAAATGCAATAGCACCTGCAATGATCAAGTGTTATTTTATAATTGGTTGGGCAATTATCCAAACCAATAAAAACATTGAGGCAGTTTAAAATTTGGATTTGAAGTGCAGGGTTTTAAAAGTTTTTTGTTGAATGTGTAATTATTTAGTTTCTTATTTTTTATAAATTTCTTATATAATAATAAATTCTATTATTTCTTATATTTCCTGATTTTAAAGTATAATATATTTTCATTTAATAAAAGAATAAAAATTCCTTATAAAATTATTTTAACAAAAATACAACATTATGTCATGTTATTACCACATTCAAAGAGGTATCGTATAATAGTTTGACTGTAGCATACAGTTCAAAAATTTTTAAATCCCACGTAAATCTAATAATGAGAAGTCACGGATAAAATTTTATAGGGGGAAAATTTCCATAATTTACCTTATATTATTTATTTTATTCAAAATATCCTTAATTTTAAATGTGAGTATTTGGAAAATTTAAACGATAATTTAAGTTTTCAAATTTTAAATATTACTATGTATTCCGTTACTATGTATTCCGTTAGTCCGTATAGTCGTTGCTTTTAGTTTATTTCCATTAATACTATTAATATTTTTTCAGAAAACATGGAAAATTCTTTTAAACTATTTTATTGGTTCATAATTTTAATTAAATATTTCATGTTTTTTTAAAATAAACATAGAATTCTTTATTGTTTACTTTGAATTTTTCCTCTCCTAAATATGTAATTTATATTTATATTAATTATGTTTTTAGCCCATACATTCATAACACATAAGGAAAAACCATTTTGTTTGTTACGTATTAATGTCTGTTCATACATAAGGAATATATATTGTTTTAATTTGTTTTAATAATCTTTTTTATGAATAAATTATCTTGTCCATTTCTCTAAAAATATAATTTTGCTCAACAAAATTCAAAATTTCTAGTGCCATTAAGTTTCTTTAGAAATTTATAAAATAAGATATCTGTTTTACAGTACTTTTACAATTTTTTTCATTTACTTTTAACTTTTATGCTTAAACAAACAGCTAATGATGATATAATAAAAATGATGATATATTTCACTGCTGATTTATAATGTTGTTAAAGTTTGTGTTATTTAATATTAGTAATGTGTTCAAACTTCTATAAATGTTTCAAATAATGATAAATAATATGTTTTACTTGCATTAATTATAGCATGCAGTTATGAAGAACAGCTTTTCTAGAAAATTGGAAACTGATGTTAACTGTTGCATTTTATTAGTATAAATGTTTTTTAATATGTATTTCTAAATAAATGTGATTAAAATGTACCATTATTTCAATGTATAATTAAAAATTTCTCTGTTAGGCATTTTATAATTAAGTTTCTCTAAGCAAGTTCAATCAGTGCATTCCGCATTTACGAAAATGTATTTAAAGATAATATTATCTTTTTATGATAAATATTACTTCAATTCCTTGACGAATAATTACTATTCCAGAACTAATATTTTGGAAACATAGTTTGCAATAAGTTAAATGTCATTTGCTTATTTATGAAGAAATCTAAGATAATTAGAGGAACAATGATTCACAACAGTTAAATTTTATTTATTTGCAAATTAGTGATCGAAGATTGTTATTCAATGTGAGTTTATTCTTTTGATAACATAAAAAATATTTTCAAATATTTTTATAAATATTTATTTTAAATATCTGAAATGTTTCTCCATTCTTTATCAAAAAATAAGAAAGCAGAATTCAAATCATTTACATAAATATTTAGATCCCTTTAATTTACTTTGATGCATGGTGAAATCAAATAGTGAAATAAAAAATAAAATTTTATATAATCAACCTCAATAATCAACCAATTGATATTCTTATAATGTAAATTAATTTCATAATTTCACAGATAATCATAAGAATATAAATATTAAAATTTAATTTCAACAATATAATACATAATTATTATAGAACTGTAGTTAATGTTCGAAAATGAAGATTCGGTGTAAACTTTGAAGAATATTCAAACCAATAAAAAATAATATACTTTTAATAATAGTTCAGTAGCAATTTGTGGTAATGTTCGTCTTTCTTATTTAAGTATTCTTTCTCATCAATTGCAAGCGATCCATGCCAAACATTGCGGCAAAATAGATATTTCACAGGATGGTCATTATTCCCGGTATTGTCTTGAAATCATTTTTTCTGATATTAAAATGTACTTAAATGCTACCTTAAAGATGTCTAATGTCTTGGGTGCCGACTATAATGCCACACTTAATGTCATTTGAATTTTGATTCCTTGACATTGTATCAGAAGAAACCGATCTAACAACTTTGTGTAATGTCGATTACATGAGACGTTTGCTTTTAGAACTTATACAACGAATTGAAGTAGTTCGTAAAACAGAAAAATATATATTTAAGAATTTAAAGTTAGTTTTTCAATACACATTATTTCCTTTGCATGAGTAAAGTATTATCTGAAAAAGTTACTTTGTCTTCAATTTATAGGAAACAAATTGTAAAATAAAACATATAAGTAAAAGCGATTTTTTTTAATTTAGTGAAGAAATATTAAGTGAGAAATTGTTTATATTTTCTATTTAAAACTACATGTTTCAAAAATATTTTTTGTTCCTTGAAATGTAGAACTTCAATCTACAATGCCTAATCTGCTATATGCTAGCAGGAAATTGATATTAGTATCTACTTCTAGATATTCTAATATCAATCTGCTGCTTTCTCTGATATAAATATTTCAATTATGAGTAATTTAACCACTTGTTTGGCAGAAATAGCTACATATTTTCTTCTGGCTCATCTTTTCTCATTCTTATTTTCTAAGCTCTCAATTATTTCATCCTTTAATACATGATATGATAGACACATTTATAACATGATACATCATAATCTATTACTTCATACATCTATTACATGATATGATGCAAATTGAATTTGGTTCACAATAATATAAAAAATTTGTGAAATGAAATTTCATTTCCTTACTAAGACGATGTTTCTTTATCCGTACCAATGTTCATGTATAACAATATCAATGTTCATGTATAACTAATTCATTTTTACTCAAAAATGCTCAGTCGTCAAACAAAATGTTTTTGATTCTTTACAGTTACAGTAGCTCTATACTAAAGACCACCTGTTGAAATGCGGTTGAAATCGTCTTAATTTTAACAGTATTGCAATAATAGATTTATCAGTATTTAAGGTAATTCTAACATTATGACCTGGATATCCTTTTTCCAAAATTACCCTAATATATTCATATTATGCACTAAACTACAGATTCTAAGATGGAAATCGGATTTATAGGGGGAGAAACTTTATACCAATTCCTTGAAATGTCCAGAGACTTCAACGTGAATAGTTTAGTTATTAATGATTGGAAATAATGAATAAAATTTTACAATAAAAAATATCTAACAAAAATGAGAAGATAAAAAGAAATCATCACGTAAGGTTTAACAAAATTTATTCACAAAATATGATTCTCCAAAACCTTCGTCCGTACATGGGAATGAAAATCACCATTGTGCCTATGTGATAACGCTGAAGATTAAATACTAGTTTGTAATAGCAAGAATGTTCGTAAATTAGAGGTTTACAAAAACGTTCGTCTGCTGTATAAGTTCTATATACCATATCTCATTAAAAATATTTGTATTTTTCATGTAGGGTACTATTATGATTATGATTTACCTAAATATTGTAGGTTAAGTTAACTGTATGCTTTTTCTTGATATAGATAAACTTTAAAATTCTTGAATTCACTTGGTATTTATTGCTAAGCAACTAAAGCAATACATTTTTAAAATATTTTATAATACTTCAATTTTAAATATTTAGTATAATTTATATCTTTTTTACCTTGGTTAAAATAAAATGTATATATAATTTTAGGGAGATTAAATACTGGAATATGCTAGTCACTAAAATAATAATTTCTTCACTTTTGGAAATTCTTCAGTAATGTAATCAATTATTTCACATTTACGTTTACCGATCACTCAAATACTACTACTAGTTTCCATTTGTAACTTACTTTATATCCACTGATCGAGCTGACCACAGCTTGCGGTTAATTTTTTCCTGCTCAAAAGAAGCAATCACGATGAAAAACCTGTGGGTTTCTTCATTATCAACCTGCAGCATGATACAAAAATCATTCTATGGCATGACTATTGCCCCATCATAAGGGCGCACATGACCAACCAGAACGTTATCTCTATAAGTGTGAGAATTAATATTTAATCGGGAAATGTATGTAGGTCTATGCTTCCACTCAAAGAAATACCACACACACGCAGACGCTGCCTAACTCGTATGCATCTCTTTCACAGATGTGTGACGGATGAAAACGAGTTAAACGTTATTTCCAAATGAAAATGCTCCTACATTCGTTTTCGAGGTTAAACCTTGACTCATCCATAAAGATCATAATAAAAAAAACAGCCCTCCATTAATTACGTGTCCTTTAAACATGTTGGCATGTTCACTGCAAATGATCCCGCTTATGATTTGATGTGAGTGGGTCGCAAACGACTGGTGGGCTTCGAATAAGACTACGTTCTTAAAATATTCGACTGATGGTTGAGCTGAATACCAACCTTCTGATGTTAACGGCGAAATAGTATCTGAGTTGAACCCGAGTTGTGGCTCTATTCTTTACTGGGCATGCTGACAAATATCGGCCATTGGAACACATGGTAGAGTATGGCCCTCCTCGACAGAACGTATTTGATGCTGAATCTGTGGTTAGAAATTGTTGCCAAAGTCTATGAATCACAGACTGACTCATAGTCAGCCATCTAGCTACTTTTCTCTTACTTTGTCTTGCCTCTACTCTCCCAATAGCTAGGCATCAGAGTAGTTTGGTCAAGTGATGCATGTAGGGCATTATTAAAAGTTTGCCATACCAGATATCTAATCTCAGATACGCTGTGACAATTATCACCTTGCTCAGAGACATCCATTTCTATGCTCCTCACAAATCACGTATTCCGACAGCAGCGCCACGATTTCACATCAAGTCATATTGTTCAGCTCCTTTTACATACCAAAATATTCAAATTTCATTGAAATTAGCTTATTTTTGTAATTTTTCCTTAATTTTAGATAACCCATGTATTTGTTATGGTAGCTTGTGATTAGCATGAAGGTAATCTCTAAATAAGTGACAGTGTACCAGCACTTAGCTAGAGATTACCTGCATGCACACCGGTTTGTTAAAAATACAGTTTTTTATTTAAGAGATATCATACTTAATTACGTATATGATCAAATTCTGTGTCTTGATTAAAACTGCTTTTTATTTAAACATGTCTTACATTTTCTTTAAATTATACAATTTAAGTTCCTGATACGAGTCATACTCAATTACTCATAATCTCAATACAATTTTAATTTTATTTTACAAATCATCGTTTATGATGAGCTTTTCTTTTAAATTGTTTAATGTATGCAATATTTTACAGTAATTAATTGAAAATTCTATCAGTTTGAAATTAAGTATGATTAAGTACGATTTTTGCAAGTAACTTACTTTCTGCATTTATACGAATTTATATCAATTTATTAAATAAAACCATAAAATTTAACATATATATATATATAACAAATATTGCCAATAACATATTTAAAACATAATATATTATACATATCTAAGTAAGTGTAATGAAAACATGTTGAATTATCCTTACAAAACCTTATATGCAGGGTTTTATCAACCAAAGTGCGAGAAATACATTTTAAATTATATCTTGCACTTTTCTTAATAAATGTGTGATGGAAAAATCTTTTGATAAATATTCTCTTTTCATTTCTTTTACACTTTTGCATTAATTTTAAGGAAGACAGCACTGCTTATTTTTTTGAAGAAGCAAAATATCATCCAAAAAGCAATCAACAAGCTGAATGTAAATAATTTATTTTTCTTCCAGGATAATTGTTTGTTCAACGCAATTATTCCTCCATAAATAATTAATTCTTACGCAAAACCTCAGAGACTTTAACAAGCCTTATTTTAATACTTTTCTGGCATTTTATACAACATATAAGATTTTTTTTCCTTGTTGACAAAACAAATATATTCCTCACACATTTCTTTATAAGAACAATTATGCACCAGATAATATCTTAATTCTCAAAAGTATAATAAGTTAATATTCATTGTACGTTACCTAAAACAATTTGAATATTCACTAAAAACTTTTCAAAGGTACGAAAAAATAACTGCAATATTTTCTGAAAATGAATATTTGTGTTTCATTTTTATCTGTGGTCTTTATTATTTTAACAAACTGATGGTAACACTTATAATTTTTTTAAATATTATGAAAAAAATTAATTGGAAATATTCATAAATTTTGTTTAAGAAACAAAGAGAAAAATTAGTCCCACATAGTTAAAAAAAGAGCAAATTTTTATCTGGGGAGTACTTAAAAATCACAAACATAATTTATTATTTAAACTTTTTATGGAAAACGTATTACAAGAGTATTTATATTAATTTCAACTGAAAAAGACTTACTTTTCAATACATCAGTTAAGTTTCCCGCAGGGGAAATTTATTTAAAAAGTATTGTGGATTTTTAAAAACGTCGTTTTTATTTCCACTTTTATTATCTACTGAACAGTAAATGTTATCATCTATTTAAAAATGGATTTCTTCTTTAAGAATAATTTTGTGAGTGATATTTCAAGCTTAAAAGTGTTTACGTTAACATCCATGTTCAAATGAAATGGATCATGATTAGTAATTGTGAATAGTGTCTGTCCGATAAAAATGTGCTTTACTTGTTTTAAGACATTTTAATATTTTAGCATAATATTTAGGAATACAATAAGTTTTGACAGTCCATAATTATTGTTAAATTTCTCTAACCAAACTATTATTACCAATAAATGTATTTTAAACGAAATATTTGATTTTATTTCAAACAATTATCTACATTACTATTAGTAAATATTTATTATAAAATGTTCTGGCATGTTAATTCGAATAAACATTTATCCAATATTTTACAAGCAACATCTAAAGTAGAAACTTTTCAATTTTCTAAAATGAAACTTAAATTAAATACAAGCTGTTTTCCAGTCAACTGGAAATTCTTATTATGATAATTAAACATTCACTGTAAAATCTTTAATTTATTAAATATTAATTTAGTATTCAAATATTAAATAGAAAATTACATTTTTTAAAGGGTCATACAATTGAAATTTGTTCTTGTAAAATTTTCAGTATTTTATAGGAAAACCCTCATATAATTTGCTATCATAAGGTCAGGTATATAAATAGGTATATTTCAAAACAAACAAACGTATTTCCAAATTTTGATGATGAACAAATTCATAAAAAGTAATAGCAAATAAAACATTTGATTATAATTATATGTGTAGTCATTACCAAATTTTGCGATGTAATCCATAATATTGTTGTTCACAATGAAAATTTCATTACCAATAATATGTTTTTAAAATAAAACATAATTAATATAATTAAGAAATTGTTTAGCTATAAATATTTGATTAAAAACTCTGTATAAATGTATGTCAGTAAAAGTTAATACATATGTATCATAAATTAACAAAAAAAGTAATTAATTTCTTATATAGTTTCTACTAATGGGCAAAAAGGAAACATTTACTTAAAAAAGATCCTTAATTGAAAACCTTAAAAATTTGTTTCAGATAAAAAAATCCCTTAGTTTATAGAAATGTGAAATAAAAATTAAAGTCTTAAGTTTTATATAAAGTTCAGCTATACAATCAAATAATCTAGTGAAAAATATAAAATCCTCATATTGTGGTTTATTTAATTTGAAAAACTCTAATTTTCTTTCAATTTCTGGTCTATTAAATATAAAATATTACTAAATTTTTATTTTTACAGTTTCTTATTCTTCTTTTTTAAGAAAAATTACACTACATAAATTTGAATGAAATTTTTTTTTCGTGAAATTAGAAAAAATAGCTTGTAAAATTATAATTGTTTGTAAATAGTCTGCTAATTAATTCAGTGAAACATTTCTTTCAAAAGGATGTAATGATTGAACTTCATTTTACATCAGCTATTTGGGAATGCCAATGGTGAAATAAATATCGTTGAAAACACCTATTTATTTGCAGTTTTCGGTAAAAACCTGTGTATAAATTAGATGGAAGTTTTATAATTCTTTTCATATGATTTGAATGGTAGTATTCAGATTACGATTGTATGTGAGAAAGTGATATGAATCTGAGTACTGTTTGTATATTTTTTTTATTTCGTAATAAATAAATGCAATTACTTTCTTGTGAATTTAAATATTGGCATCATTAAATTAACTAACATATTTTTATTTATGTTATATGAAGGTAATATATGAAATATATTTTCCTGCAACTATATTTTCAGGTGTTATTAAAATACTACTAAATGTTAATTTTTTAAATATTACAAAAGTTATATGTTAATAGACAACACGTGATAAAATAAAAAACATGCACCGAAAAATTTAAATTTAGTCTAGTTTTTTTTAATAGGAATCACACATAAATTCTTATTGGAAAAATGACATACTTGTCCTACTCAGAAGCATTTGACACATTTCAAATGGTGTATAGCATCAAATAGAATTTTGATGGAATTTGAAATGTATTCATGTATGTTTGTATAAAAATGTTTACAAATAAATATTGTAAAATAATTATTAGCATTTCTTTATTTACAATATTTTAAACAAAAATATGTTGTATTAGTCATTTAGTTATTTTTTTATTATTCATTTGTCATTTTAAAGATATAATGTAAAGTAAAAGAAATGTTATACTTTATTTTTATAAATACTAAAAATTGTATTTTACTTATATCTTACAGAGTATCGAAATTATAAATTCATAATTTATGTGGTTTTTATTTATTTATAATGATTTTACTAACACAAAAAAGTTAAATCTATATAAAATTAGTTTCAAGTGACTAAAACTGTATTTCAGTTAAGTAATTTTTCATAGTTAGCGTTAATTACTTTGAACACATTTAAATCATTATTGAAATTTATTATTATTAAATATATAGTATGTGTGTGAAATGCATAGTATTCATGTTTTTCACTTACTCATATTTTCATGTTTGTGCGTTAAAACATATAGTATAGTATGATAAAATTATATCATAATTAATATTTGTTGTAAAATCTAAATTAATTTGAATAGAAAACAGAATTTTATAAATTGTTATAACTAATGATTTTTCATAAGTTAAAGCATACATTTCAGCCCCATTTAGAGAGAAATGTGAAGTAAAAATTTAGTAGCAAATGTATTGAACCAATAAGGTCGAGAGTAAATTTAAACAATTAAGAGAGTTTTTTTAAAAAAAATTGTGCATACATAATTTTTTCTTAGAAACATTTCCGTATGTATATTGAATTAATAATAATTTTTTATTCTGACAATGAATTATAAATTTCTCTAAGGCATCCTTTATTTAACTTAATCCATTTATTTTAAATGGCTAATCCTGAAATATTCATTTTGCTTTTATTTATCAACAATTGGAAACGATGATGATCAGTAAAATATTCGTGAAATAATTAAATTAGTTTATGGCAGACATTTTTGGAGCTCTATGCTTACAAGCTTGTAGCTCACATTGATGAGGATAATTGGGGACGATTTTTTTTTATATAATTAAACACACATGCCTTAAGAATAAGTTTATAGGGTATGCAGCCACTCACACTTCATTTATATAAGAAAAGGACAAAGGCAGGAGAGAGAGAATACATCCATGGATCGGACAGGGATTAGAGCCCAGGACCTCCCTCTCCGCAGTTACGCACGCTACCATTAGACGGGATAGGCAGCCTCATGAAATAATGAAGAAAATGGAATAATTTAAGCTCTTTGACGACGTTAATTTAATTAATACTAAACAACTTTAATTTAAATAAGATAATATTTATCTTAAAGTAAATTTATTTGCAAATTCACAAATTCATATATATTTAAATAAAAATTTTAATTATGACTACACTCATTAAAAGAAAATGCCAGTAATTCGATTTGCATTTTATCATGCTATTTGTATACTACGTTATTTTTGCTTAAGAGCGGGTACATAAATATTATTTTTATTTGTGAGCAAAACAAAAGTTTTTATAAAATTGTCATAAATAACGATTATCAAAGGAATTTTATAAAATTTTATGATTCAGATAAAAATTTAAGTCTGTCATGGAATAAAACTTTGTATAGTAGGTACAACACTGTTTTA
>JAPDSC010016925.1:0-26524 GCA_026290005.1 Latrodectus geometricus | reverse complement strand
ACTTAATTAATACCCATTATGACTAAGTCAGTTACGTGAAATAAATAACAAATTTATAAATGAATTTATATTTAAGCAGATAGGAATTTCAAAGAATATTTTATTTTTGTATCATCAGTTTGGTTTAAAATGACTTAATAATTATTTATTTTAAAAAAATTACAATAAAAGTTATTATAGATAAATAGATTTCAAATTATATAAATGACATAAAAAATTGACATCGGTATATTTTAATAAGCACTTTTTTAAAAAAAAATATATTTTCATGAGATTTCACCATTAATAATTCAAATTATAATTAAATCTTTTTAATATACCTTTTTAGATGTAACTAAGAAAACTCAAATATATCAAAGTTGAATCAGGTAAAGAAACGTTACCAGCAATGGAAAAAAAGAAATATGAGGACTAGTTTGACAATAAATGTAAAATAATTAAGGAAATAAAAACTGAGTTTATTTTCTAATGATGCAAAACACTGCACCGGAAATTCATTGAAAGAATTCAAAGAAATAAAAAAATTAGAAGAAAAGAATATTTAAGCTAATGAAAAGAAAATACTTGGATGAAACACATAAAGAAATAAAACACTTTAAAAACAAATATTAAAAAAATATATGTATACAATGTAGTGTAGAACGCAGGAAAGGAGTTTTGTCCCAGAATTCACCCATGTCAAAATTGAAAGGAAAATTTATTAATGGTAATGCTGGAGTGTTAAAGGGACTGGGAGAACATTTCAAAACGGCTCACGAATAGAGAGATACTTTAGAGAAAACGGAGTATGATATAAGTTGAAGGCAACAAGACAAATAATTAGAACCATCTTCCATGGATGAGGTTAAAAAGCAATAAATAAACTAAATGAAAACAGTTTGATACAGTCTGCATTCATCATTAATTCATTGGATTTTCTCCAGAAATTTTATCCAGTTCAACAAAACTGAAATGTCAATCTTGTGAGATTTATGTGCCTGAGCTAATCAAGTAAATTCAAAACATCATTGCTAGTGTATGGACAATGGAAAAATTGTCCATTGGCTGGGGTGGTAATTCTATTTAATCAATATACTGGATATATATAGCAGGCAGTTTGTATTGAAAGAATTAGAAATTGCTCTTGTAAAAGCATCATTCTAGTTTTTCTGGCTTAAAATTATTTTTAAATATTAGGCCAGAAAAAACTTGTCAAAAGCAGAAAGCAGAACCTAAAGGTAGAACAACTACAGATCAAATACACAACATTAGAAAAATACTTGAGGAGACGAGAACTTATATAGATATCTAACTTCTTTTAAGTGATTTTAGAACATCTTACGATTGATAACATTAATAGAGAGAAAAAGTTTCAAGTAATGTTGCAGTATAGAATCCCAGAGAAATTTGTTAATTTCACAAGAATGACACTCAACATAAAAAGAATAGATGAAAGATTAGAATTGTGTTGCGGGTTTTCTATACTGAAAATGTTCTGAAACAAGACTTTCATTCCGATCATCTGTTTAATATATACCTAGAAAAAGTACATTAAAACTCTGGATAAAATTTTAGAAAATAATTTTGTTAAATCTATGTAACTAATAGCATTTGGAAATGATGTTCCATCTCAAAAAGCATTAAGACAGCTACAGTAGAATCTTTTAATGCACTTAAGACAGCAACAAAAAAAGGAATTGATAGTCAACGAGAAGAAATAAATTTGCGGCAGTAACATATAGAATCGTAAATCTACAAACGCTGAAAATTAATGAATAAGATTTTAAACAAGTTGCTCTGTTTAAATACTTAGGCCCTACTGTAAATAACAGGTAGGACATAAATATTGAAATCAAAAATTAAATCAATATGGTTAAAATAATTCATCGTGGTTTATAAAAAAAGTATTATATAGTAAAGTAAAGTACAAATACAAATTAAATAAATAAGTAACAGTTTAAAAATAAATATGTAATAGTAGAGTACAAATTAAATAAATATGTAACAGTTTAAAACTACTGTTATACAAGACTTTAGTAAGATTAATTGCTTTATACTGCTGAGAATGTTTGTCAAATAAGAAAACAGATGAAGAAAAACTGGTGAGATTCCAGAGAAAAATCTTTAGAAAACTGTTTGTTGGAATAAGTGAAACGGTAACAGGAGAATGAGATATAGCCATGAAATTCATGCAAAACACGGAAAACCTAACATAGTAAAATTGTCAAGGTTTCTCAAATAAGTTTGCTTGACTAAGACATATATTTTCTTAAGAATTCTATTAAAACCTAACTTTCCGAACTTCAGAGAGGAAAAAAAAGAGAAATAGGCGGATAAATAGAATGAAAAATTGTTTTAAGTACCTGGGAGCTAGTAGAATGGAAAATATACAGTATCGAATAAGTCTGAATGACGAAGGCTAGTTGAAATGGCTTTTTCTGTAAGTTCTTGGAAAGAAAAAATTGTATGTATTATTAATTTTTGATATTTTTTAAATAAATATTTGGGATAAATTAAATATTTAAATTAAGAATTTAACACCGAAAAAATATTTTTTGTAGCAATTTGATTTAGATATTTTTAATATCTTTTTAATACTGTGTTTGTATATTTTATAGATTTTGTCAAAGTTGCTTAAAAGTTTAGTTGAAAATAAATTCATTTAATTTTTGAAACTAAAGCAAGATTCTTAGGAAAGTAATAAATAAATATAATTTGTTAATATAATCTAAAAGTTAATCAAAAGACAAATATTTAAGCAATACAGTTTTCCCATATATTAAGCAATTAGAAAAGCAATACACTTTTGACATCTCTTACTAGACAGTCTATTAACTGATAACCATAGTAGTTCATTTTAGCTTACACCAATTTCTAATCTCCGAATTTCTTTCCAATAGATCTTTTCATTGCTAGTTTACTGGACTCACGAATCGTATGGGAGAATCCTCAGAAAGCTCCCAGCCACCAGACGTGCATGCAGAAGACAGAAGTTCAGCATTCATTTTCCGTAGATCAACAGTGGCTGCGTCACTACTTCTATGCTTTAGTGAAACTTAATAAAAGATACCTTTTTTAAAAGATCTTGTGGAAATCTTGAGGCATAGGTAGATTTTAAAATTATATCTACGAAATGCTTGTATATTTAAAATAGTTATTGCCCATTGAAAATTTATTAATTACTTTTTATATTACTGCTTTTAGGATAAATTTTCAAAAATTACCTGTCTAAATATATTCGTTTTTTGGAGTTGACGAATAAGAATTAAAACAATTGTAGAAAAGTAATTAAAACAATATTTTCGTGTCATTGTCATCAGTGTTTATTATTAGTCAAAGTAAAAACGATAAATATAATTTTATATAAAAAGTTTACATTATAAATCCATAATAAATGAAAGCAATAGTTTAAAATTTAAGTCCAACTCCTTCAAAGAAGATAGTTCTAACTTTTTAATTTTAAAAATAATATATAAATAAAGTGAATGAAAGTTTTCAAAAAAATATTTCCTCATTAATATAGAAATATATTGAATTTTTAAATTCATTTCCTATTTATATTTCAGCAACAAAGATATCCTGTATCAAAAGATTAAGATTATACTTATTAATGTTCAGAAATCATTAATGTAATATGCGAATTTTTTCATAATTTTGATATTACATATTAAAGATTTAGTAAACAAATCAATTAAATTAGCGCATTTTTTGTATAACTCATATTTCTAAAGTAATTTAATTATTGCTTTGAGAAATTGTTTATATAAAATAATCTACTTTTACAAATTTAACAATTTGTTGTTACATTTAAATATTTTTGAATAAAGTTTAGAAAGACTTTATTAATAAAATTATAAAGTTATTATAATGAAATAAATTATATGAAATATTTATTTTTAGAGAGTGACTAAAAATAAATATTTGTGAGTGACTTCAATATTACGTTGTGACGAAACATTTTTACACTTCATACATTCTAGAATATATTTCTGATTTTATTACTCTGTTATACTTGCTATGCTTAATAAAGGTTATTCCATAATTTAGCTACTTTATATCTTTTATCATATGCATATAAGTTTCATCAATATGTAAGTATAAGAATGTATAGACAATATTTAAATGATATGTAAAATTAAAACGCTTTATTGTAATACAATTTGTTAGAATATTTACGTGATATTCAAGAGCCATTATTAAGAGATTAAACGCAGTAAAATACACCTACATGTAAAAAATATTTTAACTAATTAAAATCCGAATTTAGAAAAGATTATTCCGATGTTTACCTGAGAATCTCATTAGCAAAATCATTTTAGATAATGGAAATTTCAAAACTCTTCATTAACTTGTGATATTTAGAAATCTTATTTCTTCTTAAAAATAACTTTAATTAAAAATAAGTTGTTATTTTACAGAAAATAAATTTTTCTTAAATATTTTTTCAACTGTTCTGTAAATCATAAGCTTTTTTAATTCATTTCCTAAAATTCTTCCAGAATTTACTGATCATTCTTAAAATTAATTTTCCCGAATATGTAATTAAATGTATGAACAGAACATTTTATGGGATTGTGACGAACTTAAGCTTTTTGTTATTAAACAGCCGGTCATCTTTATAAATTGAATATTTTTTTAATAAGAATTGAAATATTATTAAGGATATTATGCTTAAAACAGAAATTTCTGTTTAATAGAAATTAATTATGAAAAATAAATTGGAAACATAATATATACGCATATTATGTAATATATAAGTATATTAGGTAGCATTTTGAGTAATATATATATATATATATATATATATATATATACACAACTGGCCATTAAAAATTGCTACACCAAGAAGGCGACATGCTACAGACGTGAAATTTATACGAAAGGAAGAAGGCGCTGTGATATGCAAATGAGTAGCTTTTCAGCGCATTCAGACAAAGCAGGCGCCAGTAGCGACACCTACATTGTGTTTAAATGAGGAAAATGTTCAGTCGGTTCCTCATACAAAAATTGCATTTGAACGTTGTTACCTGGTGAAAAGTTGTTGTGATGCCTCGTGTAAGAAGGAGAAATGCGTACCAGCACGTTTCTGACTATGATGAAGGTCGAATTGTAGTGTACAGGGATTGCGGTTTATATTATCGCAGTATTGCAGCTCGCGTCGGTCGAGATCCAATGACTTTTAGCAGAATATGGAATCGATGGGTTCAGGACGGTAATACGGAACGCCATGAGGGATCTCAACGGCCACCTATCACTAGCAACCGAGAAGACAGGAAACGGGATCGTTTGGAAGACAACAAGAGTCTGCACGAACAGTTCGACGAAGTTTGCAGCAGTATGGACTCTCAGCTCGGAGACCATGGCTGCGGATTGCCTTGACGCTGCGTCATAGACAAGAGCGCCTTCAATGGTGTGATCAACGACGACCTGGGGGCACGAATGGCCAGACGTCATCTTTTCAGATGAATCCGGTTTCTATGCTATGTACAGCATCATGATGGTCGCATCCATGTTTGGCGGTATCGTGGTGAACGCACACTGGCAGAGTACATTCGTCATCATCATACTGGGCAATCACCTGGCGTGATGGTATGGGGTGCCATTGGATACACGTCTCCGTCACCTCTTGTTCGCATTGATGGTGCTTTGAACAGTGCACGTTACATTTCTGGTGTGTTATGACCTGTGGCTCTACCCTTTATTCGAGCCCTGCGAAACCCTACGTTTCAGCAGGATAATGCCCGACCACATGTTGCCGGTATTGTACGGACCTTCCTTGATACGGCTGTTGCCCTGGCCAGCACGTTCTCCAGATCTTACACCAATAGAAAACGCCTGGTCAATGGCTGCCGAGCGACTGGCTCTTCACCAAACGCCAGTCACTATGGTTGATGAACTGTGGCATCGTGTTGAAGCTGCATGGGCATCTGTACCTGTACATGCAATCCAAAATCTGTTTGACTCAATGCCTAGGCGTATAACTACTGTTATTACTGCCAGAGGTGGTTGTTCTGGGTACTGATTTCTCAGAATCTATCCAGCCAAATTTTTTGAAAATTTAATCACTTGCTATTTTTAGTATAATATCTTTGTCCAATAAATATCATTTTGTTATCTGCATTTCTACCTGGTATAGCAATTTTAATGGCCAGTAGTGTATATATATTTCAATCAATATTTTATTTTTTACATCTAATTATTAATTCTTAATTTATTTTTTTTAAATATAATTCTTAGTTCAATTTAATGTTTACTTTTTATAATTTTTAAAACAAGAAATATGCAAAAATTATTTTACATAAGAGTTGTAAGTATTTAAATATAAAATACAAGAAAATTAAATAATTCTAAAAAAAATTACAATGACAAATTTTAAGTTATGCTAATTTTTTTGCACTGTTTGATATCTATTTGTTGTAATTATATTTGATTTCAAATGAAATCTTTAATATAAATATTTAAAACATGATTTTGAGCTACATTTTTGCTTTAATTCATTTTATATATAACAACAAAAACATTATGGAATTAAAATTTTTAAATACTTATTTTGGTGTTTTAATTATAAAATAACATTGGAGATATAATTGAAATAGTGCAAATAATTAATATATGTTTATATTTTTTCCGGATTTTATTTAGTTTAAATAATTTATTCTTAGACAAAATAAACTAATAACATACATACTATATTACGTTTTTGAATTGTAACAAATCATACAGAGCATCTTCTACATAATTATGGACTATTCTATAATGGAATTCAATGATTTATATTGAAGACATTACGTTTCATGAATCAATAACATGTCAGGCGTTTCTTATTCATCGGTAAATAACCTCTTATTTTATTTGTAACCAAAAATAGAGACGTGCAACCATACAGCTTGCATTACAAGTTATTAAATTTAACATTTAATAAATATAGCATTATTGCCTACTTTATTTTTAGTTGATATTCATTTCTGACTTGTTAACGGTCAGTAACTAAAATAAAGGATGAAGATAATATTGTCATTTCTCTGCACATTGCATTTTACAAATACACAAGTTAAATCTAAAAATCAACAAGAATATTTTTCACATGTTATTGCTTCTTTCTTTTCTCTTAAAATGTAATTAAATTTAGGAGTATTAAAAGTTTCATAGTTGAAAATGAAGAGTAAATGAATTATTGAGATGGATTTGAATTTGTGAGTTGTGACTATAATTTTATGTATGTTTCTGCAATGTATTACTGTATTATGCTTCAATTTTGGGTTTATTTACCAAATTATATTTTTTTAAAGACATGAAAGTCTTTCAAAGTTGGCTTATAATGTTGTTTGTAAGAAAATCTTAAGAGTTTGGAGTTCTTAAATTAGATTTTTGTGTTACATGACATAAAACTTAAAAGAAGATGCACTTAAATTTTAAAGAGTAAATCAATAAAAGTTTTGTACACATTAAATAAATGAATATTGACTGCTTTTAATTAACAGAACGTAGGTTGCATAGTAAAATGTATCTGAGTAATTTATTTCTTTGATTTTTTGGTAACATTGAGAAAAATGTACTTTTCCACTAATTAAAATTTAATATTTTTGAATATATAATTTTGTAATATATAATTTTTAAATTTTAATGTAATTACTAAATAAATGAATAGAAATTTGCTTAAGAGTTTTAAATAAAATTTAGCTTACTATTTTATAATGTACATTTAAATATTTTTTTTTACTTGAAAGTAATTGAATTTGATTTTGTAAGCTATTTTTTATTCTATTTCCATAAATTTCTTTGATAAACAAATTCCTTTCTATTTTTCATCCAAAATTTTGATATAATTAAACTTTTTAATTTAATTAATTACATTTTGAGTGGTGGTCCAGACAATATAGTTTATTTATCAAAATTATTAATAAATATGAATGAATATTGATTTGAATTAAATCAGAAGTTGCAATAAACTTGTGTTTCTCATCAATGGTATATTTCTTTTAAGAATGAAAATCGTTTTGAAACTGTATAAATACCTAAAAAAATAAATTTTACATCCTCATGGTCTCAAATTACATTGTTTATTTGCAATACATTCCTAAATTCTTGAAAAAAATAAGAATTGAAATATTTATTAACTCTGTATGTATATCACTAATATTATATTAAAGCTTTTAAACTACTGATCTCTTGATAACATGTTGTTTTAAATTCATGATAACAAGTCCATTTGTGGAATTGAGACAACTGCGGTTGTTGTTCAATAGTAGAGCTTTTCTTATTTGTTTACCACAGTGCTTAAAGTATTCAGAAAAAAATTTCAAAACATGACTGTTTATTCAATATAATTATGAATAATTTAAAGTCAAATAATATTATCTTTATACTGTGGTATAAATAAAAATGTTTTAATATATTGAGATAAAAATTTCAAAATATTACTGTATTACTCATTAGCAATTATTATTGATAATTTTAATATAGTTCATTCTTAATTCAAATTGAATTTTTAATTATTAAATTTCAACTAATTTTCAAATTAGTTATAGAGAATTCACATAAAGCTAATATGAGTTGTAAAAGCTTCATTGTGAATATTAACTGTTTTCCAAACAACGAAATATCGAAACAAATTTTGAAGGGATGTAAGATCACAAAAATGAAAATTTATTGCGATATTTTTTATTCACTTTTGAATCTTGGTAGACAATGTATATTGTAATATATGTCTTTAAATGTCCTTTTTGAGTGAAATATATTATATTTCTTCCTTAAGTAAATTAAAATTGTGTGTCAAATGGTTAAGGAAATTATATTGTAATAGTAACAGCCCCAGATATAATTTTTGTACAGTTTATAAGTTAGTCATTTATTCTACCAACTCAAATTATTTATGTGTAAAAAATTAATAAATTTCTTAAGTTCATTAAAATGAGTAAAAAAAAATAAAATTTAAATAATTCGTAACAAAAAAGAGCAGATGAATGCAAATTTTAAATTTATATGAATTACCAGTAATTAATTTACATTTTGCCAATCACGTAATCATGTTTGTAAGGAAAATTATGCACTTTATTTGTTAGAAGAAAATGATATCTAACTACATTGAAAATCGGAATCAAGTCATTTTGAATTTCATACGTTCCAGTAAAGCATCTTTGGTAATTAACATAGATTTCCGATACTAAATACGTGTTTTTTAGAATAAAATGCAAAAGAGCTAGACTCATAAAAATCCCGATAATATTGAATAAAATAATCAAAAAGTACAATAGCAGAATCAATAGAATAATTGTATGATAGATGTTTCTTTTTTCTTTTTTTAGTTCGAAGAAGGGATATTTCTTATTTCGAAATTGTTGGCACTGGCGGCTGGAAAAGGATAATCAATTGAATCAATCTGAAAAATGTTTTCAATATCTAAAACATTATGGAAGATTATTGTAATTCTTGAGTTCATTTTACTGTTAAAAGAAATATGGTTATTTTTTTCAATATGAACTTTATTATTTTGCAACAATATTTGTTTCTTTGTAAAGTAATAATATGATAAAGAAATAATATAATACAGAAAATGTAAATATAAAGAAAATCGTATTTACAAAGGATTGAAAAAAAACGAAGGAATAACAAGCTTTTATGTGTAAACACGTTTGACAAGATTTAAAATGGCTTCATGATTTTGAGAAAGATTTATTTCTTTTATTTTATTTTAAGCATATTTTATAAAAAAAATTATTAATTTTTTATCATATGGTAACACAAAGTATTTACCTCTTATTTACATTATGTAAGAAAAAAATAAGAATTTTGTTTAAGATATGAAAAATAAATAACTTTGATGTCACATGCACGGCAAAGATGTAAACATATTACAAATATGTAAATTGCTTCAAAATGATATCGATATAAATTTTTATGCACTTTATTATTATTAACATGATATAGCTGTATAAATGTATGCTCTTATTTATATTTTTCTTCTTTCCTTGTTTGTTTGTTTTATACTCTAAGATCATTTCTTACTTACGACATACAGGCTAAAAATTGATTTACCAAGCATTTAAGTTTGGAGCTGGTTTCTATGAAGAATTCAGATAAGTTTTAAAAATGAAATGTATGCAATAAATATCAATACATGTAGGTTTTTAATTTTAATTATTCTTCAATATTTGCCTAATGTATTCATTTTAAATTCAAATTTATCGATTTTATATAGTAACAAGCCTATACACTTAATAAATATTTATTTTAGATTGGGACCTAATGAATTATATTTCTGTTGAAAATTGGAATTCTTGCTTCACAAAAGAATAAAGAGTGTTTTTTTTAATTCTTAATAAATCAGTCATTCTCACGATTTCTTTTAATCAATTCTAAGAAAGGTAATGTTTTCTTTGACTTCTAATCTCTCTTTTTAAGGTTTTTTAAATTTTCAATACCAAGCAAATACAAGCTTGGTACCAAAAATTTTACTTGGTACCAAAACATTGATTTCATTTCAGTGATGAATGTTTAATAATAAATTAACGACAGTTAAAAACTAGTGATTTTTTCAATTATTTTTTCTGCAAGTTAGCTTTCATTTTAAGAGTATGAAGTACTGTTTTTGAGCTCATTTACTAAATCTAAATTTGTTGAATCACAAAAATAAACAGTAAACAAAAGAAGAGTATAAGTTGTAGTGAATATTATATGAACAAATATTTCATTATAGTAACTAAGTGGAATATCGGATAAAATTAATGAAAAAAATTTATCATTTTCTAGACTTTAATGTTTAAATAAGATCAAATGCAATTTTGATTTTTGGATATTATTATATCTATTGTGAAAGATTTGCACCCATAATATTTTATAATTAAATATTGTTTTTTAGGAATGATTCTTAAAACTGGCGGAATATTTAGTGTGATTAATTGTGGACATTTATCAATAAAATGAAAATAAATGTAATGTTTTTCATTAAGAAATGTGAAAATAGAATATAATTATATTGGGAAAAATCGTTACACATTCTCTGTAAAATATTTACCCCTTGTTGGAGGAACATATCATTCCTTGAAAGAAAAATTAATAAGTAAATGAAAGTAATCTTTGTTCCAGAAGTATTTCTGTGGTTTTATTTCATAGACAAAGCAATAACGTGCTTACTGATTTGCTTCACGGAACATTACATGAGATTTTATAGCAGCTTAACTGATAATGTTTATTAGTTATATTTTTCAGTGAATTCCTGATTTTGCATACTTAAATAAGTAATTTTTTAGTAACTTCTTAAAGAAAATACAACAAAAGATACGATTTCGTAACATTTCATGTTACTGATGCATTGAATATTTAAACAAAATGTGGAATAAATCCTTTGACGAATTCTTAGATAATTTGCAAAACCATTGACATATCATATATAATTTCTCAACAGATTTGCATATTTTACTAACTTATAAGAAAATATAGGAATAGCAGAAATTGCGGCAAAATAATCGTTATGAAAATGAATTTCTAAAATAGAAAAAAAAAAGCTATTTGTAATGGAATGTTAAAGTTTTTCCAAAGGTAATGATCTAATTAAATGATTGACATAAAATAAATAATAATTTTCAAAAGGCATTTAAATAATTAAAATATACAAACAATCTTTAAAATATTTATTCTATAAACATCATTAAAAATAATAAATTAATAAACAGATGTTATCGAAAAGAAAAGAAGACTTACCTACAAAAACTGCATATTATTTTCAAAGTAAATAATTAAATCTTAATAGTGAACTTATCGAAGTAAAAAAAGAAAACATCCAGTCTAATTAAGTAAAAAATAATAATGATTTAATACATTTTTTAAGAGGGTGAAAAAAATAAAACATAGAATTGTTAAGCACCTTAAATTTTCTTGAAAAGTAGTTGAATCAACCCTTAATAAATTGTAGAAGAATTAACTAGGTTTGAAAAATGCCTCTATTTTCCGAGCTCTATTTGAAAGGAAATTGAAGTGCGATTCATATCCACCGCTTCACGAAATTAACTCCATTAAATATTCAGACAACATTTTTATTTCCTCAGGGTAAAAAGAAAGAGAAAACATCTTTAATAACATTTAAATCCAGTCACAATAAGTAGGAATGAAGAATGTATCTCAAACAATGTTTTGAAGCTAATTTAAATTCTATATCTTAGACAATATTTTTATTATTATACTGTACATTTTAAATCCGTCTATATACATTCATAAATATTTATATATATATGCATTAAATTGTATATAGTTCATTTAAAATCTTTCTTCATATGTAATTAGGAAATAATCTTTTATAAGACAAACTAAAAGTCTTATATAAATTTAAATAAGATGATAAACTATAAATATTATGTTTTCTTTGATAATTAATTACGATATGCATTAAATCACTTTCAAACCATTATTCGATGAATGTGCAAAAATATTGTATTTATAAAAAGATTTATCTTTAATAACACACACACACACACACATATATATATATATATATATATATATATATATATATATATATATATAAGATAATTATTTTTGAAAATTTAAATTCAAATATTTAAATTGTAATTTTCATTTGTAGTAAAATTTTCATAGTTTGTATGTATTCATTTACAATCAGGTAACTCAAGTTTTGTTCAAAATGTAACTAACATACAATATTTTTTTCTGGTATGCATAAAACTTTAAATTATCGAAAATGGTATTGAAATTGTAATTAGAAAAATATGATTTATATTTTTAAGATTTTTTTGTTTCCTTCAGATGTATTTTTGAAATAAAAGATGATATTTTTTATCATCCAAGTTGCATGGTTTGAATTTTTTTGTTAAATTATCATCATTATAATGTGACGTTAATACCATTAGATTATTGATTTTCAACAAAATGTTTTCTAAGAAAACAAATTTTAATGAATGTAACTGTGCAATTATTTCTATATTCTTTTATTTATTTACTGCTAATTGTTAAATTAATGCTAAGTAATTGTCACAATATCATAACAGGGAAATTATTTTATTTAATAAAAACATAAATACATTCATTATGTGTGTTATTGGTATCTAATGAGATTTTTTTAAATGAAATTGAATCAATATATATGTTTAACATGTTTTCATGCATTTTTCGACAAATTTTATTTTTTCCTTAAAAATATCACAATTTTTCACTTTTTACTTTTTGGCATTTTACATTCATTAATGTTATATTGATGTATTGAATTTCAAAAAAAAAGTATTTAAATTCTTAAATAAAAAGTTTTCAGATATAAAATTAGATATTTATGCATCAAATACGTACATGTCCTTAATCTAAATATTAATAAAGGTGATTTTCCAGCATGAATACTTATGATAATTTGTAATCACAAATAAGCCAGTTTTCCTGGTATTAAAAACGATTCAAAACATGAAACTAAATCTAGCAAATTAAAAATAATTTGTTTTCTAATTTTCTTCTCAAAATACACATTTTTAAATAACTTAGATTTTTGAAACTTTGATATTTAAAACACTAATTGCCTTTATGTAGTGAAATCTTAAAATTGCAAAAAAGAAAGTTGTATATTTTTGCTTTCTATCTTAAAAATGAGCATCGTGTACTGAAAATCAATGTGTGAATGATTAATTTGGTATCAGATCAAAATGATATGAGAAATAAATTTTAAATGAAATCATTGATAACCTTTTTCTTCTCTTTCAGATAAAGAAAACATTAGAAATATTTATTTCATTGACTAAAATTCAAAAGTCAAATCCAATTTAATAGTATAGTACTATGCATAGCTGTAATTATAAAATTTGCCTTATTCATTCTCCTTATAAAGATGTAAAATGAATAATAGTAGGGGATAAATAAACTGTAAATAAAAAAATGTTTATTCCATTTATTTAATTCAAAATTTAATATTGTGAAAATACATTTTTCAACCATTTAAATTTTTACCATATATTTCCTTCATAAAAATTAATACTTATTTACTGAAAAGCAAATTTATAAGATAAATTTAACAAACTTTAAAAACCTCACAGAAATTTATGTAAAAATTTTTTTTTTTTTTTTTTTACATTAAATAAGAAATAACTTAAGTATAATACGAATAATAATATTGTCTTGTAAGCTGTTTGCCTTACACAATAAGAAATTTATAGATTTTTAACTGTCATAAATAACGTATAAAACTCCTAGAATTAAATAATTCAAATTGTTTCTAATGGAAATATGAATATCATTTTAATTACTTAAAAGAAAATCTTGTTTCAACAAAAGTAGAAATAGAATACTTTCCTGAACATGCTCTTTCACTTATTCCCTCTCATGAATAAAATATACTTGAAGACAAAAGTAGTGGAAGAAATATACTTGAAAGATGTTATAGGAAAAGGGAATTTCTTCCATTGCATACATAAACTGAGACAAAACCAAAAGAATTGGTTAAAATGTTCTCGACAGTAATGAAAAATAAAATTTAATATCTTGAACATCAGAAAGAAAAAAGGCTTTTAAATGGTTACAGATATTTTCTAAGGAGATGATTCACTGCTAGATGTATAAGTGATCTTTGAGTTATATATTGACAGTGTAAGTGTATATATTATTTTGAAAAAAATTATTTATATATATATTTCAAGAACTAGTATCACTTTTAATTATTAATAAAAAATGTAAAAATTGTATGTATTAGTATACTCATGTACAATGACTAAAAATATTAATTTTATAATGTAGAAAAACTTAGAATTTTACATTTATAGGTAAAATTTAATAAATGTCTATTTCATTCAAATATTGATGCTTTATATCTCCAGAAAAATCTTTTGTCACAGAATTTATGGTTTTGACAACAAAAATATTTTGATTATGCCTGAGGTACTGGTTAGTCTCAGCAATACCAATTGCTTGAGAACTTATTCTTAGTGACCGATATATATATATATATATATATATTGAATAGTGGGTATTAATTGTTTAGCAGAAGAGAACCAAGCAAAAGACTTTCAGACTATATCTGGTTCTCACAGTATTAAATATAAGTTTATTTGGTGGATGATACAACCATTATGTATTTTATTTGCTCTAGCAACTTGTAATGAAGTAAAACTGATTTCGACTAAATTTGATGTAAAACCAGCACCCTGTATGAGAACGACACTTTTTCCATTAAAACTATTCTCTGTGACCAAAAAAATACAATTCTCAGCAGTTTAAACTATAGAAAAAACAATGAAATAAAACTTCAAATTTTGTATGTTATCATTTCAAAAATAATTACCAAAAACAGGATATTTATTATTTTAGAAAAAATAACAGATTAAATCATTCATTAAATTACTTTTTCTACTCTCTATATTTATTAAAAAGAGTAATCGTGATACTTTCGATGCTATAAAGAAATTTTTATTCACATTTAAGCATGAAATATTTTCTCAAAACATTGTGTATTTGGCACAAATTTTATTCATGCTTTCACTCATTTAACATCGCATTAGAAATATTGCAAATGAATAATCTTTAAATATAGTTTTTAGCATTGGAATGCATATTAGAAAAATTTACTTTTATGAACATTAAAGAAGTTTTAAATAATTTTATTATATTTTGCAAGGATAGTATATCATGTTAATTTATGTTATAATATGATATTAATAATGTATACTTCATATAAAATATCTTTTAGAAAATATGGATAAAATAGTAAAAGCCTCAAACACCAATTGAAAACTTCACAATTTATAATAATTTATTTAGAAAATAACTGGATATACAAACCTAGATGGGAGGGAATAATTACATAGCTGGGAAGATTTACCATTTTAGTTCCTGGAAATAAATTATACTGTAGATCATTTGAATACTGAATAATTTAAATAATCATATTATCAATCAAATTTTGCATTTAGAAAAGTAATTAATTTATTTTCTTGCGTGTATACTGGTCATTGATGTTTTCTTGGGAATCTATCTACAAAACCATTAGCAGTCCAATGTAAATTTACAGTAAAAAGTAATTATATATTAATTATTTAAGATGGTGGATGATGGTGTTTTAAAGTCGGAATACTGACACTTTATTCTTTTAAAAATTATCAATTCACTGATCAAAAAGCTTTTATTTTAATGATTTCGAAGTAAAATTAAGACCAATGCAATATGAACAGCGAGTTTAATAAAAAATAGAAAATTTATATTCCATATAAACCACGCAATTAGAGTAATCTTTATTATTCATTTTACATTTATATAACCTGATATAATGTCTTAATAAATTTGAATTCTTAATAAATAATTTTTAACCACTCTTCTCAAATATTTCATAGAATTCATTTATGTGTACCAAAGTTTATCTCATAAATTGATTTTAGGATCTCATTTGTAAATTTGTGTTGATTAATAATTTTTAGTCCGGCAAAAAGTCGATCAACCGGTTATAGGAACACTACATTGAATTTTAACCATGGATTCAATACTGACATATTTCTGTTGCAGACTATTTCACATTTACTCAATCTTTGTTCCCGTAAAATTAGTTTTTAGATTTTATCATAAATAAGTAATTAAAATTTGCTTATAATTACAGTCCTATGAATTGCTCAGTTGGATTTGCATTCACACTGTTTTAATTTTTTCTTCCAAGAAATTTCACATTTACTTAATCCTTTGTTCCCGTAAAATTAGTTTTTACAATTATATTACAATCCTATGAATTGCTCAGTTGGAGTTGCATTTACATTGTTTTAATTATTCTTCCAAGAAATTTCACATTTACTTAATCCTTTGTTCCCGTAAAATTAGTTTTTACATTTTATCATAAATAAGTTATTAAAATTTGGTTATAATTACAGTCCTAAAAATTGCTCAGTTGGAGTTGCCTTCATATTATTTTAATTTATTTTTCTAAGAAATTTAACATTTACTTTATCCTTTGATCTCGTAAAATTAGATTTTGGATTTTATCATAAATAAGTAATTAAAATTTGCTTATAATTACAGTCCTATGAATTCCTCGGTTGGAGTTTCATTCATATTGTTTTAATTTATTTTGATGATAAATTCCAAAAGAGAAATTTCTTGGAACCTAATTATATATATATAATGTGATCATTTAAATATAATCTTATATATATTTCCTAGTATAGTTTCTTGAGGCAGTTGCAATTATCATAAAGACCTTGTAATTAATTCTGATTGATTTTTACATTAATAATATGTACTGTGAGTGAAGAAGAAAGTTCTATTGCAGCTTATTAAGTTCCTATTATTGCTTAAGCATACCCTGAGCTTCAAATGAAATAATACAAGAAAAACAAAAATGATTTAGATTATGCTAAATTCAAATCCAATGTTATTTGATGTAAATAGTTTCATATGTAATTTCAAATGCATTTAAAGCTTAAATCCGTCCCTTTAAAACTTTTCAATTGCACATATTTATATTCTGTAAAAGCTTTGGCGAATATAGTTAATTGAATTATATTCTAAAAAGAAATAAAAGAGAAATATTTTTATTTCTTCACAATAATTAGAGACCCATGAATGATAATTTTAATATCAAGAATATCAGATATTCAAAAAATTATGTTTATGAATTAATCAAATTTATCAAGGTTTCGAATAAGGAACTGAGTTGCTCTACAGACAATCACATGCTTAATGATACCTATAAAATGCTCCAATTAGAAGTTTTTTTTTGCTCTATCAATATAAGATTCACGAAAGAATATATGTTTAAATTATCCATATAATTAATATATTAAAACATAAATTTTTTATGACAGTAATTTTACATATATATGATTACTTTGTCAGTTTACAATATATGGATTTGAATCATTTTTACTTTAAAAACATTAGGGGTAAATAAATAAAAACATTACATTGTAACCAGTGTATTAATTTCTTAAAAATGACAAAATGTTTTCAGAAATCTAGAACATTCTATGTAAAACAGAAATTAAGTTCTGTTATTCATAAACTGATCAAAATTAGGAACAAGTATTGTTGTCATTTTCCGCGCATGAAAATTGGTTTTCATGTTGAAATTTAAATTTTAAAAAATAATTATAGTTACCGCATAACAAAAAATTATTATAACGAAATAATCAAAAATTTATAACTGAAAATATTTCTAAAATTAAATGATTGCATTAATAAAAATTAAAATATAAAATGGTACAAAAATAACATACATTTATTTACTTGCTCATTATTATTAACTTGCTCAAAAATAACATACATTTATTTACAAATTTATATTTGCAGGTGTTTAAATGTAGTATATGACTGATTGAATAATATTTTATATTCAATTTAAATATTAATATATACCTCAATTTGCAGTACTGGTATCAAGCAAAAACCTATGGCTTCCTGCTTTATCTTTATTGATGTATTCAAATTAAATGCCGTGTCTACTAACATAAATACTCTAGAATACAACACTTTAGTATCATTAACTTAATGAACGTACTGTCAGTTCACTAGTCTTAAATAAAAATGAAGTTGCTTGCAAGGAAAGAAGTATTCTAAGGAATTATTACATGCTTGAATTATTATACTTTAAGTTTTTATTTATATGTACTATCAGCTCAGTGTGACATGATTTTACTTATGTTTCATTTCTCCATTCTATTAATTGAATCTTAGTTCAAAGTATTTCATTTATTTGTCACAAGCAGAACGGATTAAAATGGAGTATAGAAAATGTTCTCCTGCTACACAATTACAAATCAATTACTGTTTGTCAGATATTGTCCATAGAAAATATCTGGCCAATGGTTGCCGAACAACTGATCTATCATCAAGCGTCAGCAATTGGAATCAATGAACAGAAGCATCTTGTTGACAAAACAGGGGAGCCGCATTTGTTCATACCGAACAATTTCCATATGACATGATTCCCTGGTGTATAAGAGCAATTATTGTTACTAGATATCCACATTTTAGGAATATTTTTCAAAGGATTTTAAACCAATAAATGTCATTTCAAAGAATTATATATATATATTCCAATATCTTACAAAAATTTTTTATTTGCAGGCAATAATAAATTTTAATGAGTAATAAAACTTTAAAACAGATTTTAAATAGTACTCTAAAAATACTCGTGAATATCTATAAACAGTTAAGCATTTATCTATTTTTCGAGTTTAGAAACTATGACCGCTTATAATTTTCAATTTGCTGATAAATAATTTAAATGTTTTGAATGGTTCTAATTATTAACTTTTAACATATTTTTTGCTTAAAGATATTTCTGGTCGAGACAAATCGCATTTATCTTAGTTACAGAGTTTCAAATTTTTTAATTATAAATGAAAATAAATAGAAATTTATAATAATAATTCTCGAAAATGTGTGCCATTTTTTATTACATTTATACATTAATGTATATATAATGTAAAAGAATTTAAATGTAAATTTTTTGTCTTTCTAAGCTAAAATTTTTTATAAATAAAAGTTTATTTAGAATTTTATTTATTTGTAGTGAAATGTTATTTAATGACGAAAAACGTTTTTTCTTCAATAACATTAATAAAATATTTTAATAAATCGATTATATTTTCTGGTTAATCTGCGCTTTAGGTCCCCTACTTCACCAACTCACGAATTTGTAGCTTTTTCTCGCGCATGCTCAATAATTATTCGTTTGTTTTAGCCTTTTCATTGGTCGTTAATTAAATTTCACTTTGAAATAACGGTAGAAATTTTGCCATGGCATCTGTGTTTTTGAAATCGCGCCAAGGAGGGGACCTAAAGCGCATTTTCACCTATTTTCTAAATTCAGAAGTACATTTTTTCTACATTTACCCAAAATTTTCTTAGCTGAATGTTTATATCAGAGCTAAAATCATTATTTTTTTTATTTTAGTAGTATTTTTTGCAATATTAGAATATCTTAAAACGTATTATAACAAATATCATCTTAGACATATAGATTTAAAGCCTATTCAAAAAATAAAATTTTTTTAATTATATAATTACTGTTATGAACTTAGCTTAGTATGATTATAAAAAAAATATAAAAGTTACATCGTTAATGTTATATTTCTTAAATTATCATTTTCTTCATTGTCATTTGAAGTCATCAAATAGTTATTTGTTACTTTTCTTCAAATTTTATTTTTAACAAAATTGAATATAATACGTTTGTTAGATGGTCAAATGACTTAGATACACAATTAATGTTTTTAAAAAATAAGTATTCAAATTTCTACAATCTAAGATTTTAATGTACAACAGCATGAAATATTTCAAGATTAAATTAATATAAATTGTGTGTGTGCATGGAGAATTGAGCCATAAACCCAGCTAATAATATCTCTTCATAAAATCTAATAAATGTGTTTTTTTTTAGTTGCAAATAAAAATATATCGAGAAATTAAAATGGAAAACTGTCATTTAGGTAAATATGGAGCAAATAAATCATAAAAAAAATCCTCGTTTATTGAAAGAAGAAATTTAATTCAAAATATTGCATTTGAGAAAAAAAACTAAAAGAAATTCAAAATAATTAATAACGTTTAAACTGTAAAATAAAACGTATTCTCGCAAGCAATTTAGATTTTTGGGGGACGTTATTTTTAAAGAGAAAACATTTTATAGCCAAAGCAATTTAAGTAAATGAAGAGTTTTCAATAAACCAATTTATATACACAAGATATTTATCCTGATTGAAGGAATTTAAATACCATATTTCTTTTTTATTTATTATTACAATATCATTCATTGAAAATTAGAAAATGAGCAAATTGTTAAATGAGCAAATTGTTGTGTTGTTTATTGTTAATAAATAACACACATATTTATTTTGCATGGAGTTCTTGTAATTGTATAATCTCAGAGATTATTCTCAATATATAAATTCGATAGCAGCACTTCATTTTTTGTACTAAATTAATTTTTTTCTCAAATTTTTACATACGTTTTAACCAAAATATGTATTTCTAATATTTATTTTATATATCTATCAAAGTGTTTTAAGCTAAAGTTACCTTTTATCAAAAATCTTATTAAGACTAAGAATTATTTACTTGTAGTTATCTATAGATTTATTAATGACAGATAAAATCATACAAAAAATAAATGAAACTTATTTTATAACAATATATCAGAATGAGAATTTCATGGAATATATTGAGTAAACAGGCTGTTGATTAAAGAAAACCTCTCGTATAATAGTCTAATATAATTTGTAATTCCTAGAATTCATAAAAGAATTAAATAACATAATTTTCATTACGCAGTTTTTGATGTGAAATCTTGTTAAGTATAAGTAACTAGAGTAAGGTTTGTTTCTAACATAATATCTATACATGTTTCTCTTTTAATATATATATATATATATATATATATATATATATAAAACCAATATGAGAATCTAAATTATGTAATATTAAAGGGAATTTATGTATATATTTCAAGAAACCTTTAAATAAAACAAAATATATTGTTTTAGGCTTTAATATAGAGGTTTTAAACAGAGTGTCTTCAGATGAGAATAGATTTAGCTACAATAAAAATTCAATGCAGATTTAAGGAAAAATCGTGTTACTTCATGACAAATCATTTCTCTTTCACAAATTCAACTTGCATGTTTTCTTCACATTTTTTTATAAAATAAAAAATACTTGAAAACATTGAAAAAATGGGATTTTTGCAGACTATTTTGAATTTAAAAGTATATTATTTTTCTTCTTGTAACTTGTAACATTTTTAAAGTGTTTTTCAATATGAAGAAAAATCATTTGGTAAGCAATGTTTTTAAAAATAACTAGCACTTTCAGAATGAATAATATTTGTTATTCAAAGAAATAAGTTGAATATTTGTATGTGTTTTTTTATATAACTCACATAACTTTTTTAATTAAATTAAGCAGTTGTAAGTAAAAGAAATATAAAATGTGTGCACATTATTTTTAGAGATATTTAAATGAGCTAATATATTTTCTTAAGTAATTTCAAGTTTTTCAATTCAATCTTTTACAAGCAAGTTAACGATGGTGCTTTCCTAATTTTCTGCATAACTTAATATACCTGGTCCTCTTTTATAAATTAATTCAGTTTGTGAATAATCTTGTGATTATTTTATCCTATTTATCAAAGACAGGTTCTTTCAATTTCTGCAAAAATCATGATGACAATTATCACCATAAAACTGATAAACCAAACTAATTTCCAGTTCAGGAACCCGATCTTTACTGATTTATCATCCGTTCTGAGGTTATCACCATCAATGAGAGTCTAGAAATTAAGTCTGCTTCTGGCCTAAATGTGAAATTTAGATCCTATCAAACAGCAAAATTCTATTCAACTTCTGACCAACAGACATTGTGTGAAGGAATTCGAAAGTGTAAATATCCTTAATAATAACAAAATTATCTCCATTTATCAACCGGACCACCAACAGTGGATACTCTCCCATGTGGGCATCGAAAGTAATGGGATCACTTACAGCTTAGAGGTCGCTGTTGATCCTTCTTTGCCTTCTATCAGTTTACTCACTTGAAACTCTTCTCTATCGTTAAATGCAGAAATCAAATGTCTTTTTCCAGTTCCGCCTTCATACCACTGGTGTCATTGTTGTCAGACGAAAAAATCTACGACACTTTATTGCTGTCATAGGAATCACATAATTATTACCCACTTTCTAAGTTGGTATCTTCGTTCTGAGACTTTATTTGAGGGTTCTCAACACTACGAAATTTGCTGCAAGTTCTTTGAATAGGATTTACTTGATCATATTTTAACTCGCCTGGGCTTATACAGGCAGGATCTTTATGATAACCCATTTACAATTTTAGACTTTTTTAGGGTGAACAAATTCATGGATTTGATATAGCTTCTCTATACTTGGAGTTATACATCATCATCATTTCCCAATTTTTTGAAATCAAGTCTAGGTAATGATTTGCCAAGCTTAAGTTCTTTATTCATCCTTTCTGAAACCAATTTATTTAACACATTGCATGAATATCTATCTTGCTAAAATTTCCAATTTGACTTTTTAAAGGCAGAGCAGCAGTTAAATAATGTACAGTATTGGTAATTCGGTGATTGATAATAAAAGAATGTATTTTTCCAGAAAAATACTCTGAAGTTCACATTTCCCATGATAAGCAAAACATTTCCACGCTAAATCAACTTACTACATCTACCACAGTCTACAGAAGGTTTTCTGAACAAGATTTTGTTCATCAATCATATCTGCAGTAAATAATTGAATTAATCTAAATGAAATTTATTTCTATCAAAATATTTTATTCTAATTATGGTAGATAAGCAATATTGTTATGCAGTTTTATCCAATCTTTTCTTTCTGTTTCATCAGATTTGGGTTTCTAAGCATAAAAAGCAACATTTGAATTTGATCTTCAAGTTATTCTTTTTGCTGTATATTAGATTTTAACTGCCTGTTATATTATTTTAAGATCAGATAATGTCTATTCAGTCTCCCTTACAACTGTACACATTTATCTATTACTTTTTGCTGGCAATGTACTTTTTTACCCCAAATTTCTAATACTTCCTAAGAAAATTACTTTTGATTTAAGCATTATGAACAGTAGTTTTAGAAGTTTGGAAGTTTAGTTTTCCTTATTTCTTCCTATTTTCAATTTCCCAAAATCATTTGATGTATCCAGATTTTAAAATTCTAATTCAGATATTTTTCTTTTAAATGATATTTTGATGTTTTCAATCTAATTAATAAAATGAAATTAAAATTTTTATTTAAATGTTATTATTTGGAGTCTCTAATTCAAAGAAACAATTTACATGTAATTTTTTTTTTAAAAAGTATTATAATTTTGAAAATTCAAATAGTTTCGAATACAAAAATAAGTGTTCTTATTTTAACTAACATTCAGGTTTCAGAAAATTTTTTATTCTTTAAATTAACTCAATTTTATTTTACTGAATGATTTATTTCAGAAAATATAGTTTCAATTACTTTAGTATTTTAAAATAATTTATTTCATGTAATGTATTCCTAAAATGACAGTATATATTTAAATAGATTGATATTTCTTAAATAAAGTAGCGTTACGGTCGATATACGCACCTTTATGTTTTATAAATATAATGCTTATATTTTACCGAGTCTCAATGGTTTATTTATTTAATTACTCATAAATTCATATAATAGGAATTACTTTTCTAACACAGTACACTTTTACCAAAATTATTATAAAATTACTTAGCAGGTTGTTTGAAAATTAATTTTATATAGACGGTGATTTAATAAATTTTTACAAATATTATAAAAGCTAACGTGAACAGTAAGTTGTAAAGTAAGCTCTTCCAAGATAATTAATGCTGACATTTTTTTATCGATTTTTTTAAAATTGATACTACATGACAATTTTCTAAGCAAAAATATCTAATCTTATGTTCATTTTATAATAAAACTAAATTAAATTTGAAGGGAAATATTTCTTTTCTTTAATTTATAAAATTAAAATTTGTTTTGTGAGAACTAACTTTGGGGATCAATCTAATCTTCTTATCTATTTTTAAGGAAATAATATCTTTTCTATTTGGTTATAGTTAGAAAAAATAATATAAATATGAAAAAATGTTTATGTATTCTTTCAATGCAGTTTTAAATTCAAGAATATCAAACTAAAGTGTATGCTTTCAAAATTATTTCTGAAATTTTGTTCCATTCGCGAAATTAATTATGATAGATTTTACAATTTTTTGTCAATTACAACCAGTAATTTTACAATAAAAATTTCATTAACGTATTCATTTAATTCTTTTTACATTTTCTTTTGATTTATTCCATTTATTGTGAAGATCATTTCGGTAAGTATATACATTTAGCACGTTCTTCTGCCTAAAAATTAATATTTATAATATTTGTTTCAAGGTACGAGTTTAAAATTTTCATTGATTCTTGTTAATTGTTTAAAGTGTGATTTTATTTTTTTTCTAATATTCATGTGTAGAAGATTTCAGTTAATGAATTCTTTTGTGTATTTTAAACATTTACTTTTATCATACAACCAACATTTACATTTATCTTCATCTTTCTGGTTACTATACATCCTATATTCTGACAGCTTCACTGCAGATGTAATTCAGCTACTGTATCTGTCTTCGTCAGCTCTTGAAATTATTATTATTGAGCAGCACTTCGAAATAGAGAGAATTTTGTTTATAACAATGCAGATAGCATCGTTTAATTAATACGAGGCTTTGTCTAGTTTAAATTTTTTAACGATTGATTGCAAAAGAACAACTGATTTTTAGGTAAAATCCTCTTATTCAGACCAAATATGTACAGTCTGATTCTTCAGTCATAGCACTAACTTTTAAATGCAATTTACTTTTCTTTGTGCATTTAAAGAAAATTTTTCTTCTTTTTTATAACCTTACCAGTCATCAAGTGATGTTTGGCATCTTTTCTTGTCTTTACCAATACTGTTTGATTTATATAGTTAAGAATAGCAACCTCCGCTTAAAAAAATCCATCAATTGCTCATCTCATTTATTAAAAATTCAACCTATTATCATGAAATAACATTACTAAAATCTCTTTCAGAAGGAGTATTCAATTTTTGCAATATTTCTATAATTTTATTTTAAAATGCTCTTACTATATGAAATAACATATTGAAACAATCAACTTATCAGAAATAAAATAACACGCTGATAAATGCTCTCATTTCAATTACAATAAATGACATCAAGAGTAAAATCCTACAGTAACACGAGTGAATCGTTATCAAAATGAAAGGACGTAATCCATTGCCTTCTGAGCATTCAAACTCATCGATTGCAATAAATTTAAGAAAAGATACTTCATTTTATATTTTATGATTTTTTTGTTATTTGTTTTTATCTCTTGATATATTGCAAAAGACGAAATATTATTTTTTTATAAAACAATCTATCTATTGATGAATAGTTTTATGCGAAAGTACTCCAATAAATTTTTTGACATGGGCATATAATCTTCAAAATTATTTTTTTCAGAAGTTTTCAATATTTTTGAGCATTTATATTGAAGTAAAGAAATGCATTTTATTATAAATAGTTAGTTTCCAATATTTAATAGTTTGCAATATATTTCAAAATGTTCAAGAATTTATTTATGTAAAATATCAAATCATTTTAATGTATGTTATAAAAAATAAGTGAAAATATTTTGGTATATAGATTTTAAACTTTTTCTTAACAACTTTGAAAACTAAAAAAAATTATGATTAGTCTGGAAAGCCTATGCTAGAATATAATTTTATATACTATATTTCATTCAAAATTGTTTCGTTATTCTTAGAAAATATTTTACAGATTTTTAATTTTATTGGTAATAGTAAATAAAATTCTGTAAAATAAATTTAGTTTTGATTTTAATAGAACAAAAAGTTAAAAAGTTAAGTGTAGAAATTTTTAATATCTTTAATCTCTGAGATTGGCATTGGAGAGAATGTAGCATTTATTAATAAACAAACAACATAAATAAACTTATATGAATAATAATCATATAAAAAGTTTTCACTTAATGTTATACATTTTTTGCTTTATTTTCTACTGTTGTCATTT